>JAQQSZ010020672.1:0-10088 GCA_028646595.1 Phalanger gymnotis
AATAAGATGGCATAAATCATATTCACTGGCCTCAAGTCCTCGCTCGAACTCCTGGGTCCACACAGGTTGGCTCTGCTTTGGTTTTTTTTTCAGCTGTAGTTTCTCGCCTCTCCTCTCAGCCAAGTCTCTGGCGTTCTCAAGTCCCGCCTCAACAACCAGAGACCAGAGTCCAGAGACCATTGGTTCCCGAGTTGGCCCCTCTTAAGTGATTAATGCCCACACAGGTTTCACACCTGATAGGGCTTTGGGCCTGGGGCTTAGCATTTAACAGGTGAAAGTACTTTCACGGTAAACAAAAGCCAAACTCCTCAAGGGCACCCGTTAAACTAAGCCCATTTTGCCTTACTGGCACAAGTAGATAGACTTCTGAGCCTGGAGTCAGGAAGTACTGAGTTAAAATCTGGCCTCAGATACTTAGTTGTATGGCTTTAGACAAGCCACTTAAGCTGTTGCCTCAGTTTCCTCATCTACATAATGGGGCAATAGCATCTGACTTTCTTTTTTGTTATGAGACTCAAATGAGATGATGTGTGTAAACTTCTGATTGGAGGGTGGTGCCATGAACCCCAAACATTCATTCAAGGAGAGATTTCAGCTCAGATATCTCATTTTTAGCTGCTGCCCTACTTGGGACTTCTCTGACTGATTTTTCCCCTTTGCCTCAGGAAGCCCATTATTGAGATAACCTCATCATCCTGTAAGATCCTATTAGCCTTGTTACTCTACCTAATCACTACCTTCTTCCCCTCTGATTGAAGGGTGAGACCATGAATTCAAAACCCGCATTTAAGAGATACCTTAGGTCAGACGTATCAGTTGCCACATGGCTGAACTACTCGGGAACTTCTTTGACTGACTTCTCCACCAGTTACTTTCTCCTCCCCCAACCCCCTTTTTCCTCCCTACCAAGCTTTTCAGCTTCCTTTTATGTTTTGTCTTCCCTCATTAGATTCTAAGATCTTGCGATCTGGGACTGTCTTTTTTATATTTGTATCCTTATTGCTTAGAATAGTGCCTGGCACATAGTAGGAGCTATATAAATTTTAGTTATTGTTCTATGTGACTTAATTGGTATAGGTACTCCAGATAAGAAAACTCCTTCTTCTAGTGTAGATTGGAACTGGCTCAGCAATTTATAATCTTAACAAGTTTTATGAATCACTGAGAAGTTTAAGTGACTTGACCAGGATCACATTTCTACTGTACGTGAAAGAAAATCTCTAAATCCCAAACTTTCTGTCTCAGAGGTGAGCTTTCTCACCTTTATATAATTGCTTCTTTGCATATATTAGAATTTAATAAATCATTGTTGCATTACACAAAATAAAATCATATCAGCTTGGAATTTTTTCAAGTTCTAGGTCTAATGTACCCTTTCAATCCCATTTCATATCACTCATTTTCATATGCTATATATTCTAGCCAAAACTATTAAAAACAATGTTTGGCGCAATCAAAAGAAATGTTCTTTTTATTATGAATTTATTGGTTCAATTGACATGAACACTTCAATACACAAGGAAGGACAAAAAAGATATGATATGAAATGATAAACATTTTTTAAACTATAATTAAGTGAAAGAAGAAATATAGAGCAGATCATATTTTAAAATGTATTTTTTTCAAATGTACCTGAAATATAGCCCAAAGAATAACATGAAGGTAAGAGATCAAAGTCATTCGAAATAGATCTTTTTGAAGTAAATTGACCACGAATGTAATAAAATTCTAGCTTGTTGCTAGTCCCCTTGATAATTCCCACTTCTAGTCAGTATAGTAAGTTTTATAGATAGCCAGTATAACAGGGCAATGGCATGACATAAGATTGCAAAAGAGCATCTGGAGGTCACATACAAACCATCCCAAAGACCAGAGGAGCATAATTTACAAATTGCATCATATTGCATCCAAAATTCACATCCTAGTAGTACAGGCTGAATCAGGACGAACCATCTTGACAGCATGGCTGTCAAGGTTTCTGGTCCTGTAATATGTAAATTCCTGACAAACCCAGACTTCTATAGTACCAAACTATTATAACACCAACAGTGTTGATAACTTTGAGATTATGGCTGAAGTCTTTCTGATAACTTGGAAAACATTTAGATGTGTTAATGAACTAACCCCAAATTGTCACATATAAGAGTTGGTCTGTTTAAAAAAAAACACCTTAAAAAATGAAACCTCAAATTCCTGCCTCCTTGCCCCTGGGCATCCATCTCCTAACAGTCCATGTTGTTCGAATGCTCCCAACTCCATTCTTTGAGTATATAAGCGACTTATCCCTTCTCCATCCTCTTCCTCACGCTGCCTGCCTCCCTTCACCATCACATTTCCCCCATCCTCATGTCATTTGCCTCTGTTTCTTAGCTTTTTTGGCTTGATTCTGTATTTTGCTGTGCTATTTGTTCTCAGACTTTATGGTTATTAAAGTATGATTGCCACCCTGTTTCCCACTGCCAATTGTGGTGTTTCCCAGTGAGTACAAAAAGAACTGGCTATGCCTGCCGTAATTTCATAATTTTAAAAAATAATCATAAAATCAGTGACAGAGAAAGAGTGAGAAACAGAGAAATAGATAGAGACAGATAGTCAGAGAGATGGAAAGAGAAACAAATGGAGAGATAGAGAGAGAGATGGTCAGGGAAAGAGACAGAGTGAAGGACTGATAGAAAGATATGGGGAAAGGTGGATATTCAGATGTCCCCCAAAGATATCCCGCAAAAACAAAAAAAACCCTACATAATAACAAAGTTGTCTAACCAACTGATTTTTGGTGGCTAACGATGTGAATTGAAAGTCTTGAGACTCAAAGAATTGCATGCAATATTCATTAATTGATATCGATCTCAAGTTCCTATCCTCTTCAGCTGTCCAGGAATGGGATTGAAGTCCAGATCTCTTAGTCTTAAATATGTCTTTTGATCCCTTGGTACAATTTCTCTTCCCCCTTAGCAACAAAGGTTTTAGACATGAGTAAAGAATGATTTTTAAGATGAGTAATGGTGAATAACTGAACTGGCAGTGTTTCATTAAAGATCTAAAATCTCATAGTCTGCTCCTTTAATGATCAGTGTAATCTAAACGAAATCAACAGGCATGGATACTGACAGAAAATCTGCAGAATTCACTTAGTCTCACAGGGTAAGTGTTAAATAGCTAATGGTATTAAAAACTGGGATGCTTATAAATAAAATCTCTGCACGAATTTTCAAATATAAAATCAAAACAAATCTTCAGTTGTCTGCGAACTTGGTACAGACAGCTCTGATCTCCCACTGCTGAAGGGCACAAGAGAAATATAGTCCTCACAACTTGTTCTCCCTTATTACATTATCTAGTTGTTGCCATTTTGGACTAAAGTTTTTGAAAGTTTAAGTTAGAAACATTCTTGATATTTTTAGTGAAGTAGTGATGTAGTCTTTTTGAAATGTGATAGAGTATCCAGAGCCAGAGTGTGATTTTTAGATTCATGGATACCGCCCATTACTGAGCAATTGTATAGTCTTTAAGAAAATGTTGACATGCCTACACAGAAAAACTATTGTCTCCAACCAAACAAAATGTTCATTGGACTTGTGAAATGACCATTATTTTATTGAAATATCTCCTTGTGTGAAGGTTAAGATTCCTTTTTAGACACAATTTATATCTAATAGGTGTAATATGCATTTTGTATGCACATGAATGGGCAGGTGGATGGCACAGTGGGTAGAGCACCAGGCCTGGTATCAGCAAGACTTGAGTTCAAATCTGGCCTCAGACACTTACTAGCTGTGTGACCTTGGGCAAGCCACTTAATCCTGTTTGCCTCAGTTTCCTCATCTGTAAAATGAGCTGGAGAAGGAAATGGCAATTCACTACACTATCTTTGCCAAGAAAATCCCAAAAGGGGTCACGAGTCAGAAATGTTTAAAAAGCCATTGAACAATGACATGCACATGAATATGTACACGCATGTGTATTATATATAACACATATAATATACATATGGTATCCACATCTCTATACATATATATATAATTCAGCACTAGAGTATTCTTCGTTTTATAAGATTTAACAAAAGTGAACCTTTTACTTAAAAGGAAAGTGGCTATTATGTCAGCAACATTAGTTTACTGAAAATAGACTAAGCAGAGTTTCTCATATTATCTAGTTTCACCTTGAGATTCATCGCTGCTGCAGAAACAGTGGGAAATTGCCCAGTATTTAGAACTATAAGACCAGGCTTTAATTTCCAGTTTTGTAAGTTATTAGATGTGAGACTATGGTCCTCAGTTTCTTCATCTCTAAAGCAGAAATAAAAGGGACACTTTCGATTTTGACCATATAGGGCATTTGTGAGGAAATCATTATATAAATGCCATTTTATTATGATTATTGTTTGTGAAGGTAGACCTTGGATCACGATATAACCATGTGTCTTTGATTGCTGATTAAAGGTGGAAAATGTGTACTTTTGGACTGTTGCAGAAGGAAGGAGCAAAAATCTCATCCCTTCTCTTCTTCTGTCATCCTTGAAATGTGTGGGATGCGAGCCTTCTCTAGTCACTCCCTTCTCCTCCCACTATACTTTATGTAATAGTAGATTTAATGGCCATCATTGTTTCCACCTCTGCAAATGGATTTCTGGGAGCTCGAATGAGGGAATACAATGGAGGATGCCCACAATAGTGCCTAACCCCACCCCTATCTCCACTAGCCAGCTAATTTCTATTTTTAGGCCCCAGATCCATGCTTTTCTCACTTTAGAAAGATTATAAAAACAAGAAATTAATACCACTAAGATCCTTTCTCATTTAGCTACTGATCTGCCAGCTGGTGGTAGTGGAGAAAAACCTCTTTCATTTTAGCTATTTAGAGTATACATTCTCTATCTCTGTCTCCTTCTCTTTCTGTCTCTTTATCTTTCTTTCTCCAACTGTCTGTCTTTCTCCACCCCCCTCCTCCATTCCCATAACACTCTGTGCCAGTCCCCAATCACAAATAACAAAGTATGCAAACTACGGCATTTATCCTTAATAAAATCTTTATGTTATCCATGGCACTAATTAAAACAGGAAGTATAAGTGAACTTTAAAGAACGAGAAAACTTGGGACTCAATCTTGCCCTTCTTAGACAGAAGGAAGGAGAGGAGAAACAGACACTTCACCATCTGATACATATTCTGTTGAACGGAAAGTCAGCAATCTAGTCAGCACCTTCTTTACTTATCCCAGCTGACTGCTGAAGGAGCAGATGTCTGCAGTATCTGTAATTCTGTTGTTCCGTGGCAGTTAAGCCATCTCACGACCAAGTTTCCTAGACTCTAACTTCCAAAAGTCTCTTGACTTAAATCCCTAAATCTCAAACTGAAAATGAAACTGAAAGTATTCAAGCTGTTGTATCTTGGTGTGGAAGAACTTCACTCAGCCCTCCATGCCCATGAGTATCCTCTCTCTAATGAAATTCTTCCATCCAAAGAAGTAAATTATACATTATCTCTTTTTTAATGGGGGCCAGTCTTCTTTATGAACCTGCTGAGAATGTGCTGAGTGTGCTTGGATACCCACATGAAAGAGGCTGGAAAACTTGCTTCCCAGAGAGTTGTAGAGTATATGTAGACATTCTGTAACTGGCTCCAGTATGCTAATCTTGTAGTGAATGGCAGCATCTCTTAACGGCTTCAATTGTAGGATTGTGTCTTCAAAAAGATGGAAAAAAAGAAATTTACATGATAACTTCAGCATATACTTAAAAGGAATAGCAAGGTGTACATAATAGAATTGCAGTTTTATGTGCAATATTTTTTAAAATTATACTATGTTATGGAAATGTTTGTTTTATTCCATAAATTAAAAATAAAATAAAAAGACAGTCAAATATGGAAATATGTTTTGATGATTGCACATAAATTGCTTACTATATCAGAGAGGGGGAAGGGGAGGAAGAGAATTGGGAACTCAAAATTTAAAAAAATTAAATATTGTTTTTACATTGAGGAAAAATAAAATATATATTTAAAAAAAAACTTTGGTCAGTGTCAGTCATTCTTTTGGTTGAACTTCTTTCTTGATTTGAGTTCCTCTCATTGGCTAATCTTTTCTAGCTAAAGCATCTGGTAACAGACAATATTTTAAGGGTTAAACCCTTACCTTCTTCCCAAGGGAGACCAATATGTGGTCCCACAAACACAGGGCTTCACATTTTTTTTTTGTTTTAGGTGGAAGATATGAGAGGCTACAGTTTCAGAAGACCAAGATAACAAGCCTGAGTCTAGGGGTTCAGGGGTCTAGGACTTCATTCTGAGATTTTTCAGCTAGCTTGTAAATGACTAAACTTCAGGACCCAGTCTATAAGTATCTTATGTCAGATGTGATGCTAAAGTGATGCCAAATTTGGACATGACTTGAATTTAGTAGTAGCAACATTATATAAAAATATGAAGCTTAACTGTGTGTCTGAGTCAAAGCCCTTTCTCCCCAGAGACCAAGGTGGTTTAGGAAAATATGTGTACTAAAAGTGTTTGGGGATTTTTGTTGTTGTTCTTGCTATCTTACTGAAGTAAATAGTGGTTTGTAAAATCCAATTAAAGTTAATTGGGTAAGCAGAACTTGAATATCAGTTACTGGTGCTAAATAGTGGTGGCAATACAAATGGAATGGTGTGAGAAGAGATACCCTAATTTCTCACGGTTCTACCTAGAGGCCTGAGGGGGAAATGTTTCTGGCCTTAGTCTGGGGATGATAAGTCCGGAATATATTCATTACTACTTTTAAACTCTAAAGACCCTTGTTAGTCTATAAGATCATGGTTAGATAAAATACTCCATTTGAGCCAACAAGCCTTTATTTCCCAGCATGCATTTCTCCATATCAGAGATTTACCCAGGAGTTACAATAGGGACAAGATTATCAGACTCTGTCATAATATTTTTTCTTTATTAGTTGCTTATGAAAAGGTAAAATCTTTCTCACTGGAATTTCTATTTGGCAACCAAAATATCCAGTGTTTCTCCTGCTAATAGTAAACCCAAGTGTCTCTTCCCTGAGCTGATTATATATCATGAATAAGCCCTGATGCCTAAATCTAAGCACAGGTTAGAGAAGAGAGATAAAGGCTGTGAAATCTACTCCAAAGCTCTTCAGAAAATGATCTTTTCTATTCAAGATAAAGTGTAAGGAAAGACCCTTGGAACCTGTAGTTGGTATTCAGCCCCCTTTCAGTTTTCAGGACAGGAATCAAAATGATATGGAGCAGAATTCTGATGAAGTAGTTCTGAGTGAGCAGGAAATCTCTAGAGAGTACTCTTTAAGTGAGCTTGAGAGCAAAAGTCAGTGATAGGCATGCCAGGAACAGTCTGGCTTCTGTTCCTTGGATTATTTTTGAAGCACTCAGTGGACTAAAAGGGACTCCTCCTGACTACTGAGTACTTAGTTTGAAATTGTTTGGAGGAAAGAGAGATAGTCGCTTCACTCAATGTCTATATGAGCTGGAAATAGCTAGATTTCCTGTGGCTACATAGGAATACTTCTCTGCTATGGGGTTTACACTGACCTGCCTACTGGCAAAGATCCACTGACTCTGAATTCTGTTAGTACTAAACATGTTACTTTCCTAACCTTAAAGCCAGTGGTGGTATTCAGCCGGTTCATGCTGGGTTGGTAGAACCCATACCTAATTTTAGGTTGAGTTAGGTGAACCTTTCTTAGAGGGCGCAGGGCCTGCGCCTGCATCATCAGTGGTGGGGGTAGTGCCTTGGTTCTGTTCAGTGCAGAACCTGTTGTTAATTCATTTGAATCCCACCACTGCCCACAGCCTTTATTTGTTAAGTGAATATAATGCCACCAATATGATGTCTCTTCAAACTAAAACAGAGTTGATTTAGATCCTCGACTTAAAGATTTAGATGATTTTGGAAGAGATGTCAGGCAAGGCCTTCATTCACAGACAAGGAAACAGATCAAAACAGAGGAAAAGACTTTTTCACATAAATAGGAATTGGAAAGGAGAGCCAAGATTTGATCCCAGGTTCTCTAAACCAAAATCCAGGGATCTTCCTGTCAGAGAATTATAGATATTTCACCTTTGGGAAAAGAAGACTGAGGGGAAATATAAGAGTTAGGTTGAAGTACACAAAGGACCGTCATGCGAAAGAGAAATTTGATTCATTTTTCCTTGGTCTTGGAGGACAGAATTATGAATATTAGATGTACCACAGTTCTTTTCAGTAAAAACCCATGAGTAAGTACATCAGTGCTAATATCTTGGACATATGCTACAAATGAATAATGAGCTACACCCAGAATCATAGAAGAGGTATAGCTGGGCAAGATTACACTTGGAAAATTTTGTAGCAATTTCTGTGATGGAAAAATGTTTTTAAAGCTCACTCTTTTGTTGTGTTGCTTTTGTTTTGTTTTTAGATGTTAGGGTAAGGTTGCTATCTGAACTAGCATTTCTTGCCAAAACACATATTTGGCATTGCCTAGACCTTGGCTGAGCTGATATTCCTCTCAATCCCTCATATCATGAATGACTGTGGTCTACTTTTGGAGAAGTTATAATTCATAATTAGGTAAGGAATAAAAGTCCAACATTTAACTTTTAAAAATTAATTGATATATCTTGTTTTAATTTACCTTCATTTGCAAATGTATCCTTCTATAATGCTTTCCTCATGATTGATCTCTTATGACTTTTTTTTTCTAATCCAGCCTCAGACACTTACTAGCCCTGCTTGTCTAAAATAAAATTAAAAAAGAGGTAAAAGATCAATTCAATAATACTAACCAAGGCATAAATTGATAATAGCATATGCAATGTTCTTTACTCTCAGTTCACCTCCCCAATGAAGACGGACATCTTCTCCAGAGGTAAGCATTATTGTAATTATACAATACGCAATTTCTTTTTTTTCTTCCAATTTGCATCAGTTTAACCACTATGTATATGTTTTTTATGGTCCTGCTTATTTGCTTTATATCACTTCACGTCTCCTTGTGTATTTCATATTTATTGATTGTTAAGGCTCAGTAATATTCCGTTATGTTCACATACTAAAATTTGTTATTTCCCAATTGATGACCATCTATTTGGTTCTGTTTCTTTGCTATTAGAGGCAATGAAACTCAACTTTATAGCACCAATGGTCTTTGATAATACTATGTGTCTTAGAGCCGGTAGACACCAAGATCTGAGGATAATGATTCAAGTGACTGAAAGGACAAAACAAAGATGTTTGGTGGAGGTCAGTAGGTAAGCATATTACCAAGGATGCCTGAAGAGTAAGAAGTAGACCAAAAAATAACATTATGGTAATCGTATGCCTGGAAAAGGAGGGGAGAACGTCATGTAGTAAAAATAATTTATAATGTATGGATTACTGAATGAAGCACCAGACTGTCAAAAAATATTGAAAGTTAATGTATCAGATATGTTCTAGGCCCCCCTATTTCCAATGATAATTCCTGCCCTCAAACAGCTTGTAGTCTAATGGAACATCTCCTTAAGGTTGATTATCTGGGCCAGGCCATACTTACTTAAAGGCAGCTCATGAATAGGAGTACAAGACTAAAATGTCTAAGCTAAACCCACACTAAGAGGTAGGCATTAGCTGAGCACCTTTTGGGTGGGCTTGGGGAGTGGTGCTATAGTTCTACTTTCATTGGGTTTTTGATTTCATGTAAGCTGTTTTTCCAAGTTATTACTTCAATTTCCATTTAATCAGTTGGGCTTTTCTTTCTTCTGCTGGATATAAAATAGGAAGACAAGTATGGGGGAGAGGCCAATATAAAGGAAACTATTGCTTCATGAAAATGGGAAAGAACTCAGCCAAAATGAACTCAGATAGGCATAACATTTCATCAAGATTACCACATTTATCAAGTACCTAGAATTGTCTGCCTATAATCTCTCATTTTCTTTTGAAGATATAACAGGACATTTGGGCAATGCATCAGTTGGTTTTAAATCTCAGGAGAAAGAAAAAAGTGCACACTGACTGATTGTAAACTCATGGTGGAATGATACAGGAGATTGGATTTTAAATAGTCTAAGAATCATTAGTTCTATGGCATGGAGAACACTGTACAAGAGCACAGAGTTA
>JAQQSZ010020673.1:0-10087 GCA_028646595.1 Phalanger gymnotis
TTTAGACAAATTCATGTGACAGCTTTGGGAAGACAGGCATACTGTTTGAATAACTGTTGCAAGGGTTGGAGATTGATTCAGTCATAAAAGCCTCCAAAGTTACTCGGTTGTGCAGACTTTGAGCCATGGGAACCATTGCTGGGCCTATGCACCAAAGAGATCAAAGAAAGACATGAAAGGTCCTTTCTGTCCAAAATATGTATAGCAATTCTTTTGTTAGAAGTCGACAACATTGTTTATTGAAAGTTTACAAAGACAGGCTCAAGGGCATCAACATTTGAACCGTGTTATTTAAACAGACACACACACACACACACACACACCAAAATGAGGCAAAAACCTGACCCTGAGTAAAAAAAAACACAAAAATCCCAAACATTGTGAAAGCCAGACCAGATAAAATCCCAAATAAAACTGGCTTCTAACAAGACACAACATTCTGAAATGCAACAGCAAAAACCAGTCTACAGGCCAAAGGGAAAGTGGTCACTCCTGAGTCAAACAGGACATGGGTGGGGGGCCAGGAGCTAGGTTCAGCAGGTTATTTCTCAGGGCTAGAAGTTCGGTCTCTTCAGGGAGTTCTTGGTAGGAGATGGGAGATTGCTACATCTGTAGGCAGCCACTGAGGCCCCCTTAAAAGTTCAAGTTCCTCAGGCCAGAGATGCTTTGGGTCAGTGTGGGGCTCCTCATCATCTTTTCCAGTGAAGGGGAATCTGACCTGAGAAGGCCCATGGAGTGAATTTTCACGGACTGGAAGCAGTCTGTAGGCTCAGTAGGGGAGGCCACAGGAGGTTGCCCCAAAGTGTCTTTTCTGTTTCATTCGTATAGCATAGAACCCCACGGTGAGAGTGGACATGATGGAGAGGGTGAGGATCCAACAGAAGAGGGGCAAGTGGGACAGGAAACTTTGCTGGGGTTTTGGGGCAGCGGTCTCTGTGGAAGTCGGGCCTTGTTCTTTGTTGCCGGCTCTTTTTTGAAGCTCCTGCTTTCCAGAAATGTTTCTGTTCTCCTGGTTCTTGGACAACTCCTGCAGCTCCTCAAACATCTGGATGTTCAGGAGAAAGGATGTCTGTGCCTCCTCCACCACCTTCTTCTTGGTGGCTGGGCTCATCTCGATGGTGTTCATTCAGGAACAGTAAAGCTGCTTGAATTTGGTGGCATTGGCTGGGAAATTGAAGGAGGCCACCCCTTCCCCTGTGCTGGGAAGCCTCAGAGACTTCTGGCAATCTCCTTAAGGATCTGACCCCCAGAGAGGTCCCCCAGGTAACACATGTAGGCATGGGCCACCAGCAGCTCGGGCTCCGTGTGGCCCAGGTCACAAAACCGATTCACATACTTCTCTGTGGCTGCTGTGCATGGGATGTCCTTCCTCCCCTGGGGGCCGTACCAGAACTCCATGTCCAGGGCAGGTGTGTGATTCAACTCCTCGGGAAAGTAGATGGGGGTGATGGCAGGGTGGGTCTTATTGCGCCCCAGCTCTTCTTCCAAGGCCAAATAGATGTGATACAGAGAAGACATCATCATCTTGAAGCCTTCTGGAAATTCTTCAGGAATTCCACATTCTCAGCCTGGGTGTAAACCCCTTTTGTGGCTTCTTTCAGGGCCTTTGACAAATCTTGAGACACGCCTTAACCATTTTCATTGCTATCTCCTCTTTCTTTGTTCACCTCTCCTGGCTCCTGTCTGTGCTTCCTTTGGTCAGTCTGGTCCGGAGTGCCCAGTGTATGCTGGATTAAAGTAAGCTTGTTAACCCCTTAATGTTGCTTTCCTTAGTAAAGCAGATCAAAAGAACCTGGGCTTTGGCCGCATTCTGTGAGCTAGTTGTTGTTGATTTCACACACCCCCACACCAGCTGCTAGCTGGATTGTTGAAACAAGAGGGTGCCCATGAGTCAGGGAATGGCTGAACAAGTCTTGGTATATAAATGTGAGGCAATACTATTGGGCTGTAAGAAATGATGGAGGGGATGGTTTCATAGAAGCCTAGGAAGACTTATGTGAACTGATGCAGGGTGCAATGAAAAGAAATGAGAGAATAGCTTATATAATAACTACAATAGTGTAAAGACAAACAACTGAATGAGTTAGAAGCTCTGATCAAGGCTAAGTCCAACCTTGATTCCAGAAGACCAATGAAGCACGCTGCTGCCCACCTCTGGACAGAGAGAAGATGGACTCACAGTAGAGACTGAGACATGCATGTTTGGACATGGCCAATGTGAAAATGTTTTGCTTCATTATGCACGTTTGTTAAAAGGGCTTTTTTTTCTTTTTCTATTGGAAATTTGGGAGGTCAGAGGGAGATTCAGTTTTTGTTGATAGGAATTTTTTAAACAAAGATGTATGAGAATGCAATGGCCCCACCCATCCTTGTGCTCCTAGGCTCCTGATCTGCCTCCATCTGAGCAAATCCCAACTTTTCATAGAGACTATGAATTCCATTCAAGAAGGCAAGAGCCTATTAAGTATATACTGATAATAAGGCACTGTGCTAGGCACTGGGGAAGACAAAGACAAAACTGAGGCAGACTCTGGCCTCAAGCAGCTTATGTTCTTGGAGAATCCTTTTTGTTTGGTTTCCTTCATATGGCCAGAGGCCAACACAGTGCCAGGTGCAAGCCATAAGCTTAACATATGAACGCCCTTGTGTAGTAGGAAGGCCAAATTTATGATCTCAAAAAGGATCATATATGTATATATCTGAATGGTTCGAAATCTCAAGGTATACAGAATTCTCTACGTAGAGGGCATCAGAACATTTATTTAGGGCCCACAGTGACAGATTCACAAACCAGCCTCCCTATTCCAATACCGTGATCACAAGCCTCCAGGCCCAGTAGGCCCGCCTCACAAGAGTAACCAGGAGGCCACAGAAAAATAAGATGACATAAATCATATTCACTGGCCTCAAGTCCTTGCTCGAACTCCTGGGTCCACACACAGGTCGTCTCTGCTTTGGCTTCAGCTGTAGTTTCTCGGCAGCCAAACCTCTGGCGTTCTCAAGCCCCACCTCAACGACCAGAGACCAGAGGTTCCCGAGTTGGCCCCTCTTAAGTCGTTAATCTAAGCCCACACAGGTTTCACACCTGATAGGGCTTTGGGCCTGGGGCTTAGCACTTAACAGCTGAAGGTGCTTTCACAGTAAACAAAAGCCAAACTCCTCAAGAGCTAAGGAGCCCATTTTGCCTTAGGGACATACCTTGACAGTTGAACTCAGGGAACTTGATGAGTTCGCTAAGTAAGAAAGCAGAGGACATAGGCCTGAACCCTGAGGACCAACCATGCTTCAGGGACAGGAGCAGAATGAAGATGGAGCAAAGGAGATTGAGGAGGAGGGGTCAGAAAGGTAGGAGAGAACCAGGAGAGCCATGTTAGGAGAACCAGACAGGAGAGATTCTCCAGGAGGAAGTAGTCAGCTGTGTCAAATACTGTAAGGGGTCAAGGCTAAGGAGGAGAAAAAGACTCCCAGATTTACATTCTATTTTGGGACCAGTCTGGAAAGCCATTGATTCAGACCCATATGGGAGGTGAGCCAGAGCTCCTAGGAGATGGGAAAGTGCATCTGGGGGGGGAGGGGGATCAGGAAAGCCTCCCCAAGGAAACTTTCTGACTTTTCCTAAAACTGGCCTTTGATTATTCAGTTAAATCACAACACTTTTCTCTCTGAGAATAGAGGGAATAATTAATTTATCTAAAATTTGGCAAGAATAGACTGTCCCAGTATAGAGTTATTCGCATCCAGGATTCAGTGTATTTGCATTGTTAATTCAAAATATGTATTAGGTAATAACTAGCATTTCATGGAGGATCTGATCAGCATTCCAGATGATCTTGGGAAGTTGGATAAGTTAGCAGTGCACAGAACCCAGCCCTGACACAGAGATGATGGGTTCTAGGCTGCTCCTCTAGTAGGAAGCCAGAATCAGACACCCTGGGTGCATGACCATGAATGAGCTGCTTGCAGGACTCTGGGCTCAGCCTCTCTTTGCCTCAAGCTCTGACTCTTTCCATCTCCAATACTGACAGCTCTCTACATCTCTGTTCTCTCTCTCTCTCTCTCTCTCTCTCTCTCTCTCTCTCTCTCTCTCTCTCTCTCTCTCTCTCTCTCTTTCTGTCTCTCCCTCCCTCTCTTTCCCCTTTGATCACAAGTTCTTTCTAATTTATCTCTCTCTGTCTTTTTATATCTCAGTGTCCCTCTCTTGTTGCTTCTTTCAATCTTTCTACATCTCCTTCCCCCACCCCCCCCCACCCCGCAACTCCCCAACCCCAGTCTCTGTTGTTTTTAAAAAGACAGCACATGCCCTGATTCCACAGTGGGGCTGTAGGATCCTGCTTCCTAGTATTAATGATAGACTTTCCCACCTGGCACCAGTTGGGAGGGGCTTGCCTGGAGGAGGAGGGCAGTATCCCTCCTCTGGGAAATTCCTTCCAGCCCTGACATTTTGAGGCAGCTTCTCCCTACAAATTGGCTGAAAGGCAGAGACAACAGAGGATAAGAGCTTCCAGTGAGCCTTTCCTAGGACAGGTGGCCCTGAATGTAGGCTCAGGCTCCCTCCTTGTAATCAACTCCATTTAGCTCCGTGATTAAAATTGGCTTGAAGTATCCTGAAGCTTCAGATTGGTGGAGAGATTGAGGTGGAGCAGGAAGGTGGGGGCTGCCCTCTGCTTCATTCCAGCAGATAGATGAGAGGAAAGACGAGTGGCTGCTTTGGCTCTGCAGGCAAATTAGAGCTTCCCAGGGGACAGGACTGAGGAGGCAGGGAGGTGTGAGGAGGCCAGGGCCTCATTTTTTTAAACACCTTGACATTGTGGGCAATGAAGGGGACAGCCCAACTGGGTGAGCATGCCACTTACCCCCACACTGGACACTTTGTGAGTCCCCCAGTGTGGATATGGGTGGGGTATGATATGTGTTTGTGTGTTTTTGTGTGGTTCGTATATATGTGGGTGTGTACATGGGTAAGGTGTGTATTGGTATATGTGTGGTGTGTGTTTGTAAGTGTGTGATATATGTATGTGTGGCATATTTTGTATGTAGATATATGTGAATGTGTGTGGTGTGTGTGTGTGTGAGTATGCAGTATATATGATGTCACTGTGGTATATGTGTATGAATAGGTATGCAAGGGGTGACTGTGTATTGTGTGTATGTGAGTGTGTGATATGTGTACGTATGTGGTATGTGTATGCATGCATCAATGTGTATTTGTGAGTGTTCGTGATTTGAGCGTGCATGTGGGTGGTATTTGATTATTTGTGTATATGTGGTCAGATGTGTGTGAGTGTGTGGTGTGTATGGTATATGTGTTTGTGGGTATGCATGTGTGCATCAGTATGTGTGGTGTATCTTTGTGTATATGTGTAAGCGTGTGTATGTGTATGTATGGTGTAAGTGTGTATATGTGTGTGGTGTATGTGCATATGTATGTAGCTCTACTGTGTGTGTGTGTACACACATGGCAGGGGAAGGCAGGTCTATACTGAACCCCAAATGCCCCAAATGTGTTGTCTTATGATAGCAAGGATGCAACTTGGCACCCAGTGCAAGATCCCACCATTCCTGGGACATGGTTGTGGGGGGGAAGGTAGGACCCTGGTTCAAATCCTGCCTCTGATTCCCACTGCCTTATGGCCTTGAGGAAGTTACTTGTCACTGTTCTGGTCTCTGTTTCCTCCTATGTTAAAAAGGGGGTGGGGGAGTCACCGAGGTCCATTCCAGCTCTAGGGTTTAGATCCTGGACTGGGAGGCCGCCTTCCTGTGTGTTTGAGAAATGTGTCTCTTGTTGCCTCGGGTTCTGCTCCCTTAGCTCCTAGAGAGAAGGGCTGGCATCCCGGGTATCTCTCGGACCTGCCTTCTTGTCACCCAGGGTCCTGTGGCCAGTCGGGACTGGAGCCGTGAATGGCCTTTGAAAGGTCTTGCGTGGGGTCCTGATGGCTCGCTTGTCCCATTCAGAGCTGCTGGGGAAACGTGGACCACAGAGGCCACTCAGCAAGGTGTGGGGGGTGAGGAAATAGTGGAGAATGAAAGCCTGCAACCATCAGGCAGCTCACCACCTCTGCCACTCTGCTCCCAGGCTTTCAGGGCTTGGGGACACACGCAGCCCGTTTGGAGGTGGGACAGGGAGGAGCAGGATGTCTGCTGAGGGAATTCTGGGGCCTCCTCCTCATAGGGTCACAGACCTAGAAGTGGAAGGGGCCTTAGATGCGACCAAGGCCACTCCTCTCATTTTAGAGGCCTGCTCCTCACCTCTGCGCTACTCCCACCATGCCTCCCATCTATTCTCCAAAGGCAGCCCCAACTGTGCCTCTGGTACCTTGGCTTGGAGAGCTGGACTTTGGCTTTCTCTTGCCAGGGCCCAGCCCCAGGCCACTTACTGGATCACCCCCACACACACACTTTACAGGTCCCTTTTGTGTTGTCTTCCCCCATTGAGAGTGGATCAATTTGTATCTCCAGTGTTTAATCCAGTGCCTGGAGCTAGGTCCTAAATGAATCGTCTCATTATCCATCTATGTATATATGTGTGTGTGTATCCAGCTAGCTAGCTATATGTTACCTATTATCCCTCTCCATCTCTCTATCTATCCATCTATCTACCTATCTATTATCTGTCTCCATTTATCTGTCATCTGTCCATCTATGTCTCTGAGAAAACTGAGCCTGAGAAAAGTCAAATAACTACCTCAAAATAGCCCAGCTAACAGTGGTAAAACCAGCATTTGAATTCAAATCCTCTGATTTGAATTCAAAAGAAGGTACAGCCTTCTTTTTTTCTGGAACAGATATTTCATCTCCCGACTCCATGCCTTTGCCCTGGCTGTTCCTCATGTCTGGCATGTCCTCCCTCCCCATCCTGACCTCCTGACTTGCCTGGCTTCCTTCAGATCCAGCTAACACTTCACCTTCTATGAGCAGCCTTCCTGATTCCTCTTCATACCAGGCCCTGCACTGTCCATGGCCTTCAGTCTATCTTGTCTACAGTTTGTCTGTAGCCAGTTGTTTGTATGGACTGTGAAACCCTCAAGGACAGGCTCTTTTACCTTTTTTCCTTTACCTTTGAATCCCCAGTGCCCAGTACATAGCAGGCACTTAACCAATGCTCCTTGACTACCTATAGATTGATCATGACCAAGCCCTAGCCCTAGACCCCAGGCCTTGACCCATTAGGAAAGAGAAGAACAGTGAAGGGACCTGTTTTTTTTGCCAGCATGCCTCTTCATCCAGGGGCATCTGTGACTCTCCAGGGCATTCCAGTACCTGGCAGAAATATCCTCATTTCTCTCTAGGACATGCAGGAGCACAGACTGCTTGTTGTCAGTGTGGGCCTGATCAATGAGGATGTTAGCCCAGGGGTGGGTGCTGGTAAGTGAGAGCCCTTCCCAGAGCTCAGTGAAGGCCCGGTTCCCCTCTCATGCCACAGCCTCCTATCAGCAAGGACAGCCAGACTGGGCAGGAGAACAGATGCCGGCAGCATCTCCCTCCTCATGCATTTCATTCCAAGTGGCATTGCCCGAGCCTCTGCAGTAACCTGGGCCCTGTCCTAGGACTGACACTGGACTTGACTCCAAGACATCTTTGTCATGGTCAGAAAAGACAAGCTATGGGGCTGTGGACAAACAGAGGGCAGGGGAGTGTTTGGGCACAAAGTCAGCCCAGGCACCACATTCCTGGACTAGTTAGTTCATTAGTTTGCTAGTTAGTTAAAGAATCTGCTAGATACCCTTTGATCCAGCAATACCATTGCTAGGTCTATATCCCAAAGACATCCAATAAAAGGGAAAAGGACCTATTTGTACAAAAATATTTATAGCAGCTCTTTTTGTGGGGGCAAAGAATTAGAAATTGAGGGGATGCCCATCAATTGGGGAATGGCTGAACAAGTTGTGTTATATGATTACAATGGAATATTATTGTGCTATAAGAAATGATGAACAGAATGATTTCAGAAAAACCTGGAAAGTCTTACATGAAC
The DNA here is from genome assembly GCA_028646595.1 of Phalanger gymnotis. NCBI lineage: Eukaryota > Metazoa > Chordata > Mammalia > Diprotodontia > Phalangeridae > Phalanger > Phalanger gymnotis. Next base: position 7,973 of record JAQQSZ010020673.1, read on the forward strand.
TGATGCTGAGTGAAGTGAGCAGAACCAGGAGAACATTGTATACAGTAACAGCAGTATTATATAACAAATTGTGAATGACTTAGCAATTCTCAGGAATATAATGATCCAAGACAACTCCAAAGGACTCATGTTGGAGCAGACTATCCATCTCCAGAGACAGAACCGATACTGATTGAGTGAGACTGGAGCTGGCTAGTTTTTACTTTAATTTTTTTTCTTTTGTTTGTGTCTTGTACAAAATGACCAATATGGAAATGTTTTACATAATTGCACGTGAATGAGCTATATCTGATTGCTTACCATCTCAAGGAGGGGAGAAGGGAGGGAGAGAGGGAGGGAGGGAGAGGTAGAATTTGGTACTCAAAACTTTAAATAACAACTTTTTTTTTAATGAACCTACTAGATGAACCCATAGAGTTGGTCTGACTAAGGGATGGAGATAGCTCCTGTATATTGTCATTGTGACAGACAGGGTAGTGGAGACAAGCAAGCCTTTTCCTGGGATTCCAGTGACCCGACAACCTTGGCTGAAACTCCTGCAGCCTCTGGGCCACCATTTTCTCATCAAACCAATGGGCTTAAATGTTCCTGTCCTTGTCCTTCCCCGGTGTTCCTTGGACGACCAGATGAGCAGATGGATGGACTGGGAAGTGCTGTGTCAGGTCATTAATGTTAATTGTAATGATGATTACAACAACTGCAACAGCCAACATCTATATAGCAAGCCAGGGACTTGCTGCAGGGCCTCCTCTACGGCCTACCGTCCCTGCTTCTCCACGTGTGAGTGATTGCCCAGCTGCCCACCTCATGCACTGTCAGCTCCTCTAGGGCAGAGATGACTTGGGGGTTCTTGGGCTAAAGGCACAAGTTTCTCAGGCTCCCAGCGCAGGGCCACCTCCACACACACATACACATTAACGTGCACACACATACACATATGCACTACACACATGTACACATACATATATACACGCACACAGAGGTATATGTATTACACACATATGATATCCAGATGCATACATTCACATATTCAATCAAAAACCTGTCCACACTGGCTGGAGTTGAATGTGGAATCAAGTCATCCCAACATTGGGGGGAGGGGGGAGAGAAAGCAGATTTGGATCTAATCCCTGCCCCTTCCTGCCCCACAAGGCCAGAGCTGGAGGTTCCTTGTCTCTAGCTCTGGGTCATATACTGGGTCCTAGGCTTTATAAACATAGCCCAGGACAAAGCAGGAGAAGGAGCACAAGACAGCCAACAGAAGCAAAGAAGCGTCAATAGGTTTCTGTATAATTGTGTCAGGACCAGGACGGAGCCGGACCGGAAGCTCCATGTCCAGGTGTTACGGACCCTGGTGGTCAGGGCCGGAGTCCTGCTGCATGCCCTGTCTAGTGGCCAGGCTGCAGATTAAAGGAATTGATATGGACACAAATGTCCAATTAATTGGTTAATCAATCAATAAACTTTGGTTAATTGCCAATTTAACGTACCAGACATTCTGTGGGGTGCTGGGGATGCAGGTACGGAGAACGACACAGCTTCTGTTCTCGAGGAGCTGACCTTCTAATGGGGAGACAACGAGCGTCGATGAAAATATATGGGGGTAAATATAAAGCACGTGAATACATAATCTATACAGTAATCATAATTTAAAGTCATAAAGCCAAAAACTTCATCAGAGGGTGGGTGCCGGGAGGCTCACGTGAGAGCAAAGAGGTGGAGCACTTTAGAACCTCAAAGTGTTCCAGCAAGGCGATGATCGAATCCCGATCAGCATTACTACTGCTGCTGCTGCTATGTCATTGTCACCATTGCGGTCGTTGTTACCGTTACGGTTGTTGTTGCTGCTGTTGTCGCTGCCACTGCCATTGTGGTTGTTGTGGTCATTGCTGTTGTGGTTGTTGTCATTGCTGTTGTTGTTGCCGCTGTTGATGTCATTACTGTCATTGGCCTCGTTGCCATATGGTGGTGGTGGTGGTTGTTGCCATGGTCGTGGCTGTTACTGCCACAGTTGTGTTGTTGCTGTGGTGATTGTTGCTGTGGTGGTTGTTGTCATTGCCGTTGTTGTTGTTGCTGCTGTCAATGTCATTACTGTCATTGGCCTCATTGCCATAT
>JAQQSZ010020674.1:0-10087 GCA_028646595.1 Phalanger gymnotis
TTTGATTCTGTTTCGTCTTTCTCACAAGTCATGAGAAAATGTATAAATTAATTCAATGCCTAGTTATACCTGGAAGTTATATGAGACTCCATGCCTTCTTGGGGAGGGAGGAGGGAGGGAGGGAAGAAAATCTGGAACCCAAAATTATGTAGAACTGTGTGTTGCAATCTAAAAATAAAAAAAATAAAATAAAAATTTTGAGGCCCTCTAAAAAAAAAAAAGAACATAAACCATTCAACATAAGTCCCTTATGATTTCTCTTTCATGTTTAACTTTTCATTCTCTTGATTCATGTATTTGAAAGTCAAATTTTTGATTCAGCTCTGATATTTTTTATCGAAAATGCTTTTAATGAAAATCTATATTTTCTCTGAAGTATTATAGTAACTTTTTCTGTGTAGATGATTATTGGTTTTAATCCCAGCTCTTTTGACCACCAAAATGTAATATTCCAAACTCTTCAATCCCATTATGTAAAAGCTGCTAGATTTTGTATTATTCTGATTTTTTTTTTTAACATAATACTCGACCAGTTTCTGGCTGCTTGCAATATTTTCTCCTTGACCTGAGAAGGCGGGAATTTAGCTACAATAGTCCTAGGGATTTTCTTTCTGGGATCTTTTAGAAGAGATTATTAGTGGATTCTTTCCATTTGTATTTTCCCCTCTGTTTCTAGAATATCAGGGTAGTGTTCCTTGCTAATTTCTTGAAAGATGATGTCTAGAGTCTTTTTGTGATCATGGATTTTGGGTAGTCTCATAATTTTTAAGTTATCTCTCCTACATCTATTTTCAAGGTCAGTGGTTTTTCCAGTGAAATATTTCACATTATGTCCCATTGTTTTTCATTCTTTTGGTATTGTTTTATAATTTCTCGATTACCCATAAATTCATTAGCTTCCATTATAATTTTTAAGGAATTATTTTCTTCATTGATCTTTTGGACCTCCTTTTCCATTTTGCCAGTTCTTCTTTTTAAGAATTTCTTCTCCTCATTGGCTTTTTGGACCCATTTTGCCATTTGGAATAGTGTTGCAACGATCTGCTAGCACCTGCTGTAGGGGTGTATGACCCACCAACACCCAGCAGATAGACAGAAAGCTGCCAGCACAGGTTCTTTTGATCTGCTTTGCTAAGGAAAGTAACATTAAGGGGTTAACAATCTTATTTAAGTCAAACATACAAATATCATTCACTTAGTTCATGGGGAAAAGCTAGAACCCGGAACATCAAAGCAAATACAAACAAATTATGAACATCAACAGACAGACCTTGTCTTATTCAGATCTCAATGCATAGTTACCAGTGTTTAACAAAGTATGAATATCTGGGTTTACCAGCTGGAGGGCTCTTAACTACAGCTGCCCAGAGTCTCCACATCAGCACTCCACCAAGAATGAGACCCCCAAGCAAATAGCTCTGTTCTCTCTTTGTATACACTCTTTAGCCATCATCAAACATCGTCTGAGTGATCAGAACTCAGGCTACTACTATTGTCTCTGGTCTTAGCAACTCCCTTTAGGACCCTGAGGGCTTCAAGACCACATAGGCTTAGCACCCAAGAGATAGGGGTTTGGGGGCCTGGGGTTTAGCACCTAGGAAGACTCAATCAAAGACACCCAACTTGATTGATATTACATTTAATTAATTTTTTGGAGGGGGAAAGGTAGGGCAATTGGGGTTAAGTGACTTGCCCAAGGTCACACAGCTAGTTCATGTGTCAAGTGCCTGAAGCTAAATTTGAACTCAGATCCTCCTGACTCCAGGGTCAGTATTCTACTCATTGCGTCACCTCGCTACCCCACAGTTACTTTATTTTTAAGGTGTTATTTTCTTCAGTATTTTGGGGTTCTCCTTTATTAAGACCTTGACTCGTTTTTCATGATTTTCTTGCATCACACTCATTTCTCTTCCCAATTTTTCCTCTACTTCTCTTACTTGATTTTCCAGTACTTTTTGAGCTTTTACATGGCCTGAGACCAATTCATATGTTTCTCGGAGTCTTTTGAGTTAGGTTCTTTGACTTTGTCTTCTTCTTCTCGTTGTATGTTTTGATTTTCTTCATCACCAAAGGAAGATTCTATAGTCTGAAGTTTTTTACACTGTCTCTTCATTTTTCCAGCCAATTACTTGACTTTTGAGCTCTTTTCAAGGTATTGGGGCTTCGAGAGTGGAGAGTGCTCTTTTGTAAGCTTCAAGGTTTTTTTTTTTTTTGCTTCTGTTTTAAGAACTACTTCTAGGGAACTTTAAATTTTCAGGTCTTCTGAGGTGGCATGACCAAATGAGAGGTGTTTACTTCTCTCCTGGCTTGTGCTCTTGTCAGTGAGTGATCTCAAGACTTCTTTTCTGCCTCGTAAATGCCTGGAGGACTCCTTCTCCATGAGCACCACAAGCTCTGCCACACAAGTGCTCCTCCTCCCCCCTGGACCAGCAACAAGGACTGTGACCCATTACAAAGCAGGTCACAGCAAGCAAATCCTGTCTCAGAGCCAGCAAAGAGATCCCTGTGCTCTTGCTCTGAGCAGCCACTTGATTCCCCCAACCATTTGTGGACCTAGGCCTCTGGAAGCAGCCTCTCAAGCTTTTGCTGCTGCTACCTCCACCACCCTGGGGCTGGGGTCAGGGCCGGAACACACCCTTCTCACTAAGGTCCAACAGAGTTTTCCCACTGACTTGCTTAGTTGTCCTTGGCTTTTGTAGGTTGAGAAGTCTAAAACTACCACAGATCAGGGATTAAGTGCCCTGAGGCCTGCTTTACCCAGTCTGCTGCAACCTGGTCTGTGGGGGCATGCTGGGCTGTGCTTCATTCCAAGCACTCTGTGATAGACCCTTCCCAGTGACCATCCAGGCTGTCTTGGGCTTGAGATTTGTTTCACTCTGTCATTTCATTGGCTCTGTAGCTCTAGAATCTGTTTAGAGTCAGTTTTATAGGTATTTGGAGGGATTTGTGGGAGACCTCAAGCAAGTCCCTGATTTCACTCAGCCATCTTTTTAACTTTTATTTTTAAAGCTTCGAATTCCAAATTCTCTCCCTTCCTCCCTCCACCCATCCACCCACATTGAGAAGGGAAGCAATTCGACATAGGTTATACATATGTAGTCATGCAAAACTTCCATAATAGTCATGTTGTGAAAGACTAACTATATTTTCCCCCATCCTATCCTGACTCCTGTTTATTTGATTCTATCCTTTGACCATGTGCCTCTTCAAAAGTGTTTCTTTATGATTATTCTCACACCCAATCTGGCTTCTGTTCTATCATCCCTCCTTAATCCCTTTCCTCCCTACTTTCTGGTGGTGTAAGATAAATTTCCATAGAAAAATGAATATTTGTGTTTTTCCCTCCTTAAGCCAAATCTGATGAGAGTAATTTCTGTCACTCTCCCTTGCCTCCCCCCATTCCCCTGTGCTGTAAAAGTTTTTTCTTGTCTTTTTTATGTGAGACAATTTATACCATTCTACCTTTCCATTTGTCTTTCTCCCAGTAGGTTCTTTAATCTCTTCAACTACCTAATACTCAGAAAGGGCTCATGAGTTACAAATATTACTTTTCCATGTAGGAATGTAAACAGTTCCAATTTAATAAGTCCTGTAAAATTTTTCTTTCCTGTTTACCTTTTCATGTGTCTCTTGATTCTCATATTTGACAGCCAAATATTCCATTCACCTCTGGTCTTTTCATCAAGAATGCTTAGAAGCCCTCAGTCTCATTGAATGTCCATTTCCCCCTGAAGGATTATACTCACTTTTGCTGGGTAGGTGTAACAACAATGTGGCTGGCAGCTGCTATGGGGGCATAAGACCAATAATAAGAGCACAGAGAAGGGCTGCTAGCATGGGTTCTTTGATCTTTTTTTCCTAAGGAAAGCAACTTTAAGGGGTTAACAACCCCCCTTTAATTAAACATACATATGTCATTCACTTAGTTTAGGGGGGAAAACCAGCACCCTGAACTTCAGAGAGTATGCAAACAGAAATTGCAAGCATACTTTACATAAATAGAGCAAATGCACACAGAAAACAACAGACAGGCCTCTACCTTTCTGACCAGGGAATTACATAGTTACCAGAGAGAGGGGCAACAACGTCTGTGTTTTCAAAGCCATGGGGGGGTCCAATGGCTACCCAGAGTCACTTCTGGTAGAATCACCAACACTCTTCCAATGAGTGTGCCACCAAAGGTGAAATACTAACCTTCTAGCATATATACATTGCTCAGGGCCCTGAGGGCTCAGGGTCTACTTAGCATTTGGGGCATGGGAAAGTCCTTAAATCAATAGTACCATATCATATACATTTTTCCCAATCAATGACTCCCATTTGACTTAGTGCTGAGAAGCATTCCAAAACAAAGACAACAAAAGGGTACCACTTTGCTTGGCATTACATTTGAAAGGCAAGACTCATCAATGGTACTTGATTACCTTAGTGCTGAGAAGCATCCCAAAACAAAAGAAAAAAAATGTCCCACTTTACCTGCTCCATTCAAAGTCTAGACTCATTAAAGGCATTTGATGGCCTTAGCATTCCAAAAGAGAAGAACAAGAAAAATATCCCACCCTAATTACCATAGAGGGTAATTCTTGGTTCTAATCCTAGCTCCTTTGACCTCCAGAATATCATATTCCAAGCCCTCTGATCCCTTAATGTAGAAGATGCAAAATCTTGTGTTATCCTGATTGTGTTTCAACTGTACTTGGATTATTTCTTTCTGGCTGCTTGCAATATTTTATCCTGGACCTGGGAATTCTGGAATTTAGCTACAATATTCCTAGGAGTTTTCCTTTAGGCATCTCTTTCAGGAGTTGATCAGTGGATTCTTTCAAATGTTACTTTACCGTCTGATTCTAGAATATCAGGGTAGGTTCCCTTGCTAATTTCTAGAAAGATGATGTCTAGGCTCCTTTTTTGATCATGGATTTCAGGTAGTCTGATAATTTTTAAATTATCTCTCCTCGATCTATTTTCCAGGTGAGTTGTTTTTCCAATGAAATGTATCAAATTGTCTTCTTTTTGTTCATTCCTTTGGTGTTGTTTTATAAATTATTTCTTTTCTCACAGAATCATTAGCTTCCATTTGCTCCATTATAATTTTTAAGGAATTACTTTCTTCAGTGAACTTTTAGACCTTCTTTTCCATTTGGCCACTTCTCTTTCTTAAGCGTTCTTTTCCTCATTGGATTTTTAGAAATCTTTTGCCATTCAGGTTAATCTATTTTTAAAGTGTTATTTTCTTCAGTATTTTTAGGTCCCTTTTAGCAAGCTGTTGACTTATTTTTCATAATTTTCTTGGATCTCTCTCGTTTCACTCTCATTTGTCTTCCCAATTTTTCCTCTACTTCTCTTACTTAATTTTCAAAATCTTTTTTTGGGAGTGGAGCCAATATGGGAGCTTGAAAACAGGGACTCACTTAAGCTCTGCCCCAAATTTCTCCAAACACTTGTAAAAATGACTCTAAATAAATTCTAGAGTGAGAAAACACATGAGATAACAGAGGGAATCAAGTCTCCAGCCCAAGATTGCCTGGATGGTTGCTGGAAAAAGTCTATCACACCATATTGGAATTGGAGCACAGCCCAGCATTGGCTATTCCAGGACTGATGAGACTGTGAGTAGACCTGATGGAGCAGGCATGAGAACCTTGAATAACTGAGCTGTGGTAATTAGCATACTTCTCAACCCACAAACACCAAAGACAACTGAGCCGGTCAGTAGGAAAACTTCTGAATCTGGGTGAGGGAAGTGTGTGGTTTGGTTCCAGCCCTGGAGGAAGCAAGCAGCAGCATCAGGAAGCTCCCATGCCTGCTTCCAGAGCACCACCAGCAACTGCTTCCAGAGACCCTGGACCACACAGTGGGAAGAATCAAGCAGAGGATCAGAATGCAAGTACAGTGCTGGCACAGAGGTGAAGTTCTCTTGCTTTGGATCTAAGTCATAGTCCTGGTTGGCAGTTCTTGGGGAAGGAGGAGCACTGGTGTGGCAGAGTTTGTGGTGACTGTGGACAGGGAGGCCTCCTGATTGCTACACAGAAGAAAGTGGTGTTTGTATTCACAGACCACAGCCCAGGCCAGAGTCCAGGCCATCATACCACCTCAGAATAGAAGTAGCTCTGAAAACAGTAGTGCAAAATGCCTAAACATTTGGACAAAGCAGTTTCCACTCTGAAAGAACTCATGACCTGACAAAAAGCTCAAAAGTCAAGTAATTGGCTGGAAAAATTAGCAAGCAGAATAACAGCACTCAGACTATAGAATAATTTTTTTTTTGGTGACAAAGAAGATCAAAACACACAGACGGAAGAAATCAACAAAGTCAAATTTCCTATACCAAAAGTCTCCGAAAAAAAACCATAAATTCATCTCATGCCATGGAAGAGCTCAAAAAGGATTTGGAAAATCAAGAAAGAGAAGAAGAGGAAAAATTGGGAAGAGGAATAAAAGCGATGCAAGAAAATCATGAAAAACAAGTCACCCACTAATTAAAGAAGACCCCAAAATATTGAAGAAAATAACACGTTAAAAGCAGATTAACCTAAATTGAAAAAGAGCTGGAAAAAACCAATGAGGAGAATAATGCCTTAAAAGGAAGAAATAGCCAAATGGAATATGAGGCCCAAAGATCACTGAAGAAAATACTACCTTAAAAATTAACATGGATGGCAGAGCCAAGATGGCGACTGGAGAGCAGTGACTTGCATAAGCTCCCTGGAAAGTCCCTGAGCCTGGATGGTAGCTAGATGAGGTTTATCATGCAATGGAGCTGGTTGTAGAAGGGAGCTGAGCCCAGTGTAGGCCACATGGACGAATCAGACCAGGACCTGGGAGGAACAGGCCCTAGTGCCCTGATTCAGTGAGCTGTGGCAGTTACTAGATTTTTCAACCCACAAACACCAAAGGCAACAGAGAAGTGCAGAAACTATTACATAGCAGAGGGAAGCAGGGCTCAAGCCCAGGACAGCCTGGATGGTTTCTGGGTGAGGTCTACCATGCATGAATCTAGGTGCTGAGGTGAGCAAAGCCCAGTGTGGGAGGCAGCTGCACCAACCAGACCAGGAGCTGGGCAGAACAGGGCCTAGCACCCCTGAATCAGGAAGCTGTGGCAGTTACCAGACTTCTCAACCCACAAACACCAAATACAACAGAGGAAGTCAGTGGGAAAAGCTGCGGGGACAAAGTGAATGGAGTTTGTAGTTTTGGCTACTGTAAAAGGGAAGCAGAGGTGGTGTGGCTACAGAACTGCAGCTGCAGTTGCTTCTGGCCCCAAACCTACCTGGTGGGAGGAATTAAGTGGCAGATCAGAGCAGGAGTGCAGAGCCTGCTTAAGATCTTAGTCAGGTCCAGGTTGGTGGTTCTTAGTGGAGGAGGAGTGCTGGTATGGCAGAGCTAGCTGAGTAGAAATACCTCTGAAAACAACAGTGCATCCCCTCAAGCTTGGAACAAAGTACACTTTACAAGCAGTCATTCCGGGACGAAAAACTCAAGGGTCAAGTAAGTTGGCTGGGAACATTGCCAGGCAAAAAAATAGACTCAGGTTCCATCTCAGACATTGGAATCTTTCTTTGTTGACAAAGAAGACCAAAACATATATCAAAAAGAAGTCAACAAAGTCAAAAAGCTTACATCAAAAGCCTCCAAGACAAACAGGAACTGATCTCAGGCCATGGAAGAGCTTAAAAAGGATTTGGAATAGCAAGTTAGAGAAGTAGAGGGAAAATTGGGAAGAAAAAGGAAAATGATGTGAGAAAACCATGAAAAACAAGTCAAGGAGTTGCTAAAGGAGACCCCAAAAATACGGAAAAAAATATTGAAGAAAAGAGCACCTTAAAAAATAGACTAACTGAAATGGTAAAAAAGCTCCAAAAAGCCAATGAGGAGAAGAATGCCTTGAAAGGCAGCATTAGCAAAATGGAGAAGGAAGTCCACAAGATCACTGAACAAAATACTACTTTAAAAATTAGATTGGAGCAAGTGAAATCTAGTGACTTTATGAGAAATCAAGACATTATAAAACAGAAGCAAATGTATGAAAAAATGGAAGACAATGTGAAATATCCCAATGGAAAAACCACTGACCTGGAAAATAGATCCAGGGGAGAAAATTTAAAAACTATTGGACTACCTGAAAGCCATGATCAAAAAAAAGAGCCTAGATATCATCTTTCAAGAAATTATAAAGGAGAACTTCCCTGATATTCTAGAAGTACAGGGCAAAATGGAAATTGAAAGAATCCACATATGGCCTCCTCAAATAGATCCCAAAAAGAAAACTCCTAGGTATATTGACACCAAATTCCAGAGGTCCCATATCAAGGAGAAAATACTGCAAGCAGCCAGAAAGAAACAATTTGAGTATTGTGGAAACACAATCAGAGTAACACAAGATCTAGCAGCTTCTACATTAAGGGATTGATGGGCTTGTAATATGATATTGCAGAGGTCAGTGGAGCTAGGGTTAAAACCAAGAATCACCTACCTAGCAAAACTGAGTATCATGCTCCAAGGCAAAATACAGACTTTCAATAAAATAGAGGACTTTCAAGCTTTCTCAGTGAAAAGACCAGAGCTGAATACAAAATTTGACTCTCAAACACAAGAATCAAAAGATGCATGAAAAGGTAAACGAGAAAAAGAAATCACAATGGACTTACTAAAGTTGAACTGTTTTGTTTACATTCGTACATGAAAGGATGATGTGTATGATTCATGAGACCTCAGTATTAGAGCAACTGAAGGGAACATGCATATATATATGTATATACATATTTACATATGTGTGTATATACATATATATACATACATAAATAGTGTGTGTACGAATATATCTGTGTGTGTATGTCTGTACATATGCATGTGTAGCTATATATAGACAGAGGGCACAGGGTGAGTTGAATATGAAGGGATGATATCCAAAAAAATAAAATAAAATTGAGGGATGAGAGAGGAATTTATTGAGAGAGGGAGAAAGGGAGAGATATAATGGGCTAAATTATCTCACATAAAAGTGGCACAAAAAAGCAGTTCTATAGGAAGGGAAGAGGGGCAGGTGAGGGGGAATGAGTGAATCTTGCTCTCATCAGATCTGACCTGAGAAGGGAATACCATATACACTCAATAGGTTATCTTGCCCCACATGAGAGAAGGAGGAAGAAAATAAAATAGGGGTGATGATAGAAGCCAGGGCAAATAGGGGGAGAAGGTAATCAAAAACAATTACTCTGGAAAAGGGACAGGATCAAGAGAGAAAATTCAATAACAGAGGATAGGATAGGAAGGAGCAAAATATAGTTAGTCTTTCAGAACATGAATAGTGTTAAAGGGTTTTACGTAATGATACACATGTAGCCTATGTTGAATTGCTTGCCTCCTTAGGGAAGGCGAGTGGGAAGGGAAGATGGGAGAGAATTTGGAACTCAAAGTTTTAAAAACAGATGTTTGAAAACAAAAAAAAAATGCATCCAACTAGGAAATAAGATACACAGGCAATGAGACATAGAAATTTATCTTGCCCTACAAGAAAGGAAGGGAAAAGGAGATGAGAGGGGACTGGGGTGACAGAAGGGATAGCTGAGTAGTGAATGGGCAGACCAGAATATATGCCATATTGGAGTCGGGGGAGGGTAGAAATGTGGAGAAAATTTGTAATTCAAACTCTTGTGAAAATCAATGCAAAAAACTAATTATATTAAATAAATTAAATAAATAAATTTTAAAAAATAGTTGTTTAAAGGAGTCGGTGGGAAGAACTTGACAAAATTGTCCACTTCACTGCCATCTTGGTTCCATGTCCCCTCCTCATCGATGTGAGTTCAAAAATCATGCTTGTAAACCTAGGATTTGGAAAGGGAGGCTAGATATATTCCATGATCTGCAAAGATTTTACTCACTCTTCCAAAGGAAAACCATTCAAATATTTGAAGATAGTTACTATGTTCTTCTTAAATGTTATAATCTGATATCTACTGGGGGGGCCAAGATGGCGGCTGGGAAGCAGTGACAGGCGTGAGCTCCTCACCAAGTTCCTCCAAAAACCGATAAAACAATGGCTCTGAACCAATTTTAGAGCTGCAGAACCCACAAAGTGGCAGAG
>JAQQSZ010020675.1:0-10087 GCA_028646595.1 Phalanger gymnotis
TGTTTTTGAAAGGTGATGTGAGATTCTCTACCACCACAGAGTAACTGAGATATCCGCCAGCCAAGTGTATAGAGGAAACAGGAACATTGATTGGGAGATGGTTAAACCACCCGAGTCTCTCTACTACTATGTCAAAAATACCAAGGAGGAAGTGTTGAAGGAGCAGGAAGTATGGAATGTGGTAGCCTTGAGAAATAGGGTGGTAACAGTATTTACTGCTTAATTTAAATACTTTGTCATTTGCCAGTCCATTAGATTGTAAGCTTCTTGAGGGCAGGAACTGTCTTTTGACTCTTTTTGTATCCCCAGCTCTTTATTGATTGCTGTGCTATAAGTAAATATATTTTACCTTAATATGATGTTGTATGATGCTCTGGCTGATTAGGGAAGATCCAGCACAGACCGGGAGTTCCTGAACAGAGGTTTTAAATAAATTATAGACATAAATAGGCTCCACCCAGGGATGGAGCTAAGATGGCAGTAGGAAAACAGGGACTAGCTTAAGCTCTCCCCCAGATTCCTCCAAACACCTGCAAAAAATGGCTCTGAACAAATTCTAGAGCTACAGAACCCACAAAATAGCAGAGGGAAGCGGTCTTCAGCCCAAAATGGCCTGAATGGTCACTGGAAAGTGTCTATCGCAGTGTGCTGGGAGCAGAGTGCAGCCCAACATGGACCCCACCAGGACAGACCAGGTGCTAAGGAAATCAGGTGGAGCAAGCCACAGGGCCCTGAATCACTGAGCTGTGGCAGCTACCAGACTTCTCAACCCACAAATGCCAAAGACAACTTAGCAGGTCAGTGGGAAAACTGCTGGATCTGGGTAAGAGGAGGGTGCGGCCCCAGGACCAGGGGAAGCAGAGGTGGTACAGTGCAGCAGCTGCAGCAGCAGGAAGCTCCTGCGTCTGCTTCTAGAGCTCCAGCCATGGTGAACCAATGATGCCACTGGACCCACATGGCTCTTCAAGAGAAAGTGAGGCTAGTGGCTTTGCACAGCCCTTCCCTCACTTAAATCCAATTCACTTGAATGTCAAGGCATCACCTCCCTGGTGTCATGTCCTTCTCTTCAAGAAGGAAAGACAAAAACAAGAAGGGCAAACAGATCCCATTCCTGAATGGTCCTACTGGGGCCTTAAACTGCTTTCTCACTTCAGAGCTATGTTCAGCATCTGGCTAGCCTTGAACCTGGATGTAGTCTAGTAGAAAGAATCTTGTATCAGGAGTTTGAGTCCTGCATTTGCTAATTACTAGCCATGTGAATTTGAGCAAATGATTTCCCTTCTCTTGTACTCTGGCACTTTCCTCATTTTAAAATGAAAAGGTTAAACTAGAAGGGTCTCTAAGGTGCTTTCTGATTTTAAATCCTATAAAGATAGGGAAAAGGTATTGAGAGAAATTATTATTTTTCTATTATAACTAATTGTTAAATTAGGATTGAGATTGGGTTTTTTTTTCTCTATTTGCTCACTCAGGGACCAGCCCTTGTAGGTCTTTGTAGGTCAATTAGACTCTGGAGGACATGGCTGATGACAAAATTGGCCTAATTCACCCAGAACATTCTCCTCAATCTTGAGTGGGATCCCACCCAACTAGGAGAACTTACTTCTTGTTAAAGCTTCAATAGAATCTAACCTATTAAAATGTAAATAGAATCTAATCTAGGTGAATTCCAGTCCTCAAAGCATTAGAATCAGGCCCTAGAAACCTACCCACGTCCACCGTTCAACTTGAGTGGTCTCACTGTAGATGGATCCTTTGTCCAGATAGCTGGAAGCAGCTGAGTCTCATGATCAAGTCACATTGTCAGCCGGAGGAGTTGAAGGCTTTTAGCTTGCTTCTTCATTAGAAAAAGTCTACCTATTCATTAACCAATCAGTGTTGATTTTCACCTGTCAGGGACACCTGTTTTTCCAAAGGGATTTAAAGTATCAACATGATTTTGTCTTTGATTATGAGACAACTTACCATCAATTTATTGATTATATCCTAGCCTAATTAATAACTTGATTATTAATTACCCAGAAACTCTGTCTCTCATACTTTTCATTCTTCTCAGTGCACAGGGCTAAGATGCTTCACAAATACATTGAGAAGACTCTAAGGATTCTAGCCAACAATGGCTATGTCACTAGGTAAGGGTGTTGTTTATAGGTATCACCTCACAAAATAACTCCCCTACCTATTTGTTCATGTCTGACCTTAAGGTCCAGGAAAGAGCAGTGGATTAAGAGTCAGAGTACTTGGGTTTGAATCTGATCTTGATCTACCTATGTCACCTTGGTTAAGTCATGTCTCTGGGTTTCACATTCCTCCTCTATAAAAATGAGAGTGTTTGACTAGCTGGCATCGAAGTTCTATTCTAGCTCTAAATCTATCAACCAAAGTTCCTTTTACAAGTGACCAAAGTCTTCCATGTTACAATGAGAAATGAAGCTCAAGGCGTCACACAATTTGAGGTAGTAGTGATCATCCAGTTTAGCCTCCTCATTTTACAAGGTAATCCAACACATAAGGGAGCTAAGAGAAGAAAAGTGACTTACCTAGGGTCATCGAATAAGTTAACAGAAGACCTGAGACTAGAACCAAGACACCCTCTTTCCTGTCCTGTGCTCTCCTCACTTACAATAAAATACAAATGATTTGGGTGGGGGTGAAATCAGGTGTGGAGGACAGTATAGTAAAGAAAAATCTAGGTACTAGAAATTTGAAAAATGTCTAGAAACAAAAAAATGTAAAATCAATAAGCATTTTTTGTCTTTTAAAATTAAATTTTATTTCATTTTCATAAAGGTCTTTCTTCTCTCCCTTCTCCCTCTCCTCCCTCCCACTGAAAGAGCAAGAAAAACAAAATACTTGTTACAGATGAGTAGCCAAGCAAAACCAATTCCCACATTTGCCATGCCCGGAAAAAATATGTCTCAATCAGCAGTCCAATTCCATCACTTCTCTCTTAGGAGGTGGACAGTATGTTTCATCACAAGTCTTGTGGAAGTGTGGTTGGTCACGTCAACAAGAAATTATTAAGTGCCTACTATGCACCAGGCTAAGTGCTAGAGAAAGGCCCAAAAAAGGGGTCCCTGTTCTCTCAGAGAAAGGAGACTGGTTAAGAAGGCTATCTTTTCCACATCTAGAAAAAGAAATATGGAGTCAGAATGCAGATCAAAGTAGACTATTTTCTTTTTTTGTTTTGCTTTGTTTTATGTTTTTCTTTCTTGTGGTTACTCCCATTAACTCTAATTCTTCTATACATGACTAATGTGAAAGTAAGTTTAATAGGAATGTATATGTAGAACCTATGTTGGATTGCATGCTGTCCTGGGGAGAGGGAGGGGAGGGAAGGGGAGCAAATTTAAAACTTATGGAAATAAATGTTGAAAACTAAAAATAAATAAACTTATAAAAGAAATGATACCCCAAAAATGCTGTCTTTTGTCTTTTTTTATATCTCTTGTTGTTGTGTTTGTCCTTCATCTTCAAAGAGCACCATGGCATCAGGGAAATGATGACATGACTTGTAGTTGACTTTGATTTGAGTGAGGGAGGGCTGTGCAAGGTCACCAGCCTCACTTTCTCCTCCAAAGCCTTCTGGATCTAGTGACCAGATATTCATCAGATATTCAGGATGCAGTGGGAGACCCTGGCCCTTTTAGGCTAAGGCCTTTTCATGTACTTGCTTGGAGTGAGGTAACACCCCATGTCAGTGAAAAGGAGGGGACATACAAGTTTTTATGAAAATAGAAATGACATGTTTTCACTACTTTAATTCTAATCCATGCTCAAGAAGTTCTAGAGGCTCTATCCCACTTTTAAAATTAAATATAAACTCCTCTGTTTGACATTTAATGCCCTCCACAATTTGGCTCCAGGCTACCTTCCTGGATGTACACACATGCTCCTCCCTTAATATACATTTTGTTCCAACCAAACTGGCTTACTAGCTGTTTCTCCTATATCCCATCTCCAACTCCAATCTTTTCCTGGGCTTTCCCTTATGCCTATAATGTACTCACTCCCTCACCTCTGCCTCTAGAGTCCCTAGCTTTTCCTGAATTTTAACTCACTCAGTTACTACATTCTCCATGAGGCCTTTCTTCACCTTCACACTTCACAAAGTATCTAGTGTACCTTAAAATTACTTTGTAGTTGATTTCCATGTATTTTGTATCTGTTTGTATGGGTACATGTTTCCACTAATATAATGTAAGCTACTTGGATTGCTGTAATATCAATCAAGTTGGGACTTTCTTACTGTTTTAAAATGATTAAGTGTCTTTGAGTCTTACTAGGTGCTAAGCCCCAGGCCCAAACCCCTATTAGGTGCTAAACCTATGTGGGTATGAATTGGTAGCTAAAGTGGGGCCTCAGGTGGGGCTAACTAAGGGAGGCCTGATTAGATCTTTGCACCTAAGTTTGTCCCAAACCCCTAATTACTAGGTGCTAAGCCTATGTGAGTGTGAAGCTCCCAGGGTCCTAAGGAGAGGTGCTAACTCCAGAGCCAATCATAGGAGCCCAAGTTCTGGTCACTCAGATGACAGTCCATAATGTCTGAAACTGCATAAAAAAGGAAAGACAGCCATTCGCAGGAGAGCTCTCACTCTTGGTGGCATGCTGATGTGGAGACTCCGGGCAGCTGTAGCTAAGAGCCCTCCAGCTCATAAACCCAGATGCTGGGACTTTGGTAACCATGTATTGGGATTTGAATCAGACGAGTCTGTGAGTTGAAGTTTGTAATTTGTTTGTATTTGCTCTGAAGTTTAGGGTGCTGGCTTTTTCCCCTGAACTAAGTGAATGAGGTCTGTATGCTAGATTAAAGTAAAATTGTTAACCCCTTAACCTTGCTTTCCTTAGTAAAGCAAATCAAAAGAACCTATGCTGGCAGCCTTCTTGTTGTTGGGCTTGTGTTGGTCTTTCACCCCTACAACAGCTGCTAGCTGGATTGTTGAAACAATTGCGTCATTTTGGTCTCAACTCCCAGCACTTAGCCTAGGGCTTGCCACACACTAGATACTTGTACTGTAATTATCATTTAGATTGTAGCTATAGTTCTGATTTCATCACTCTGTACCATTTTGTACAAAATTTCCCCGCTGTTTCTCTGAACTTTTTGTTCACTGTTCATTGAACATTTTGTATCTCTAACACACAGCCCAAGTGTCTAGCACGTAGTAAGCACTTAATAAACGTTTGATGAATAAATACATTACGCAAACAGAAATTTCATCTGATTCCCAGTTTTGTCTAGGGCAAGCCCTCTTGATAGGAGGAAATGCAAACATTTTTATGGCTGGTCCAACAGTCTAAAACAATATGACTAAGAGACTGCTGTAAATTGTTTCTAATGGCTGATAAGAGAGAGGTAGAAGCCCTGTGTTCTTTGACTCACATCATAGCACCAGAGATAGGGCAAGGCAAGGATTTGAACCTACCTCCCGTCTTCTGATGCTCTTTTGACTACTATATAATGCCTACAGTAAGATAAGAAAAATAATAAATGATATTTCTGTAGCAATTTAGGATTTCCTCACAACAATACTGTGAAGTAGTGATTGCAAAGTGTTATTATTCCCATTTTAAAGACGGGAAACTGATTTGCTTATGGTTATATGACATGTCAGAGACTGGAGTCAAACCTATGTCACCTAACTCAGCCGGTTTTAAAATGTGGAATCATAAAGCAGCTCTGTTAATAAATACCATGAACTTTAAGGCCATTTCTTTTTTTTTCTTATGAAAATGAAAGGTGTCCAGGAAGCCATGGACATTTTACTATTGCTTATCAAGGCTTATGTCATGGGCAGTTCTTTCAGAAACTGGGAAACACATTAGTGCCTGTGTGATAACAGGTGAGGGGGGGCGGTCCTTATCTGTCCCTAAATTGACTTGGTAAAAATGTCATTCTCAGGGATAAATGTCACAATTGAAAGGAAAAAAAAAACCCAGATTTCCTCCTTCAGAGGAAAGGGGGTGTGGCATTTTAAAAGGTTCAAGAGACATAATTTTGGGTAATTTAATCCTTTTATTAATAATGCCAGCATTCTGATAAAAAAGATGAATCATTTGTCTAGCTCTCTCTTAGGCAAAAGATGATTTCAGCTCTCATGCTCATATGTTGTTTTGGAAGAGGAATGTTCAAAAGGATGACAATCTACTCTGGTTAAGTTAATGAGAGAATGAATACCATATTGAGGGGCTGGACCTGAACCTTGATTATGTAACTTAGTTCTTAAGTTAGGCCCAGCCTTGGGTAATCTAGTCAAAGATTTTATCCCCACCCAAACCTGAGTGAAACACAATGGCTGCCCCACTTGGGTGGGGTCTGGATAGAGGAGGTAAGCTCAGCCTTCAGAGACTGAACTTTCAAAATCAAGACTTTAAAAAAAGATAGTGGGGGGAACCTCTGGATCTCCCCAAATCATTGGCTATTAACAATTTCTCTCAAGGGTCACTGTATCTTGCAGGATCCATACCTTTCTACTATGATACTTATCCTCCCCTCCTCTCAACCCTTCAATCCAGCCAGACTGGTCTTCTTGTTGGTCCTCACCCCACTTCCAGACACTTTGCTTTGCCAGGCTAGTCCCCACCCCTGGAATGCTTCTTCCTCCCCACTGCAGCCTTCTGGCTTCTTTCTAGACTCAGCTTGATTCCCACCTTCTGCAGGGGGCCTTTCCCAGGTGCTCCCCAGCTACTAGAGTTTTTCCCTCTGGGATTATCTCCCATCCACTCTGGATATATCTCGTAAGTACCTAGTTACTTGTATTTTGTCTCCCCCATTAGAATGTGAGCTTCTTGAGGCAGGGTCCATGCTTGGTTTTTTTTTTTAAATGATAAAAGCTAGCATTTTTATAATGCTTTAAAGTTCGAAAAGCACGCTACTACCACCACCACCCATTTATATTTTGTTGTCTTTCAGTTATTTCAGTTGCGTACAATTCTTTGTGACCCTTTTTTGAGGTTTTCTTGGCAAAGATACTGGAGTAGTTTGCCATTTTCTTCTCCAATTCATTTTACAGATGAGGAAACTGAAGCCAACAGAGTTAAATGACTTGCTCAGGGTCACACAGCTAGTAAGTGTCTGAGGGAAGATTTGAACTCAGGTCTTCCTAACTCTGGGCCAAACACTCTATCCATTGCACCACCTAGCTGCTCAGAGTCAGAGAGACCTGAGTCCAAATCTGGCGTCAGATACTTTTACTAGCTGTGTGACCTTGGGCAAATCACTTAGCTTCTTTGGCCTCAGTTTCCTCATCTGTAAAATGAACTGGAAAAGGAAATGGCAAACCACTCCAGTACTAGATAGTATTGACATGCTATGGTCTGCCGGGTTATGAAGAGTTGGACATGACTGAATGATTAAACAAGTCATCATTTTATAGTTTATATCATTGAGGAAACTGAGGCCCAGAGAGGTTGCCCAAGAGCTGAAATAAGATTATGTATAGATATAATCTCTCTATATATGTGTATATTTGCATATATGTATGAACATGTATATTTCTATGTCAATATCTATATCTGTATCTATCTAGTAAGTCCTCAATAAATGCTTGTTTGCTGGATTTGCTAGGCACTGTGGGAGTTGCAAATATACAATCCTTGCTGATTGAATTTACCACCAG
Organism: Phalanger gymnotis; assembly: GCA_028646595.1. Classification (NCBI taxonomy): domain Eukaryota; kingdom Metazoa; phylum Chordata; class Mammalia; order Diprotodontia; family Phalangeridae; genus Phalanger; species Phalanger gymnotis. The sequence continues at coordinate 7,620 of JAQQSZ010020675.1, forward strand.
CAGGAAAGATAATGACAACTATGTGGATAATTATCATTATAATATTGGCCAATATGTGATAAAGAATTGTATGAAGAGCTACCAGGTTCTGAGAAGGGAGAAGTGACCTCTGACCCTAGAGCAGAAGCTGCCTGCCCCATTTTATACTGCCTGCCTGGTGTGGGCAGCTCTGGAGCCATGGGCATGGATTATAACCAGAAGGTCAGAGGACTACAGTCAGACCCTTCCTTCAGTTGGGGAAGACTCAAAGCATTAGACTGAACTAGAAAGGATCTTAGAGATCCTTTAGTTGAAATCTTCCTTACTATCATTTTACAAGGCTGTGACTTGACTGAGATCAAGATATTATTGTGTAGAAAATAACAGCGAGATGAGACCTGGGTTCAAGGTAAATTTAAGTGTAGATTTATTGGCCAAGCACGTGACTACCTGGAGTACATACTCAAAGTATACTCAAATCAGGCAGTCCCGAATTGAGGGACTTACAGGCTTATAAAGGCAAAAACCACAATGACACAGTTAGGGAGGGTCACTAGCAGAAGCAATGATGTACAGAAGCAATGATGTACAGAAGCAAAGATCAGCCATTGGTTGGGCTTATCAGTTCAGAGCTAATTTGGGAATATGGTTGGATTCAAGGTTAGAGTCACCCTGTGACTCAGGGTGGTCTGCTTCCTAGAATGGGTGGATGGTGCGAGGTGGAATTCCCCAGAAAGTATCCCTACTTGATCTATGGTCTGAGTGGGGGGGGGGACCTAGCTTGGTCAGCAGAATAGCTGCACCATAACCCAGGGTGTGGGGGGTTTTCCTTAAAATAAACTTTATGCCTTACTCTAGCAACTGATCCTTGCACATAATGCTGTTGTGGATAGAATACACAGAATGCGGAATCATAAGGAAAGTGGGGGGAGGGGATCAGGGGACTAGCCCTGGGTAACACCCAGAATTATGCCTTAAGCTGTTTCAGAGTATAGGGCGGAGACAAAGACAAGAATATAAAGGGAATTAATGGTGGGCTTCAATTTAGGTGTAACAATATCAAATCAGCAACAGAGCCCAAACTAGACCTTGAGTCTGCAAGGAAGCTGCTAAAAGACCTTTCTTCTCAGTACACCAACCCATCCCTGAAGTAAGATTTGTCTTAGACCATTCCTCCACCCTTTCTAAGCTCTGTTTCTGCTTCTCACCGTCTTCTCATGGTCCCTCTCCTTTCCCCTCTGCTCAGAACTCAGTGCCCTCCTGCTGCTCTGTGACTGTCCAAAGCCTTATATGTTGGCATCAAGCACAGGAGCTGCCTTCCTCCAAATTCTCCCAAGTTCTCAAATTATCTTTTGCTGCTCTTCTGCCTCCACCCACAGGCCCATCCCTCCATCTAAACTACCTTTCTGTCAGTGGTAGGTGTTAGGAAAGCAACCTGATTAAGGGAGGAAACCCTCAGGATCTGAGTGTTTGTGAGTCAGTGTCAGAGCTACGAGGTCCTGAGTTCTCTGCCCAGGTGATAAGCTGATGACTTTGCACTATGGCTGCATTGGGCACAATACTAGGCATTGCACTAATTTGTGGTTTTAAAGATAGAAGTGAAAATTGGGTTTCTCTTTGTGCCCCACACCCATGAAGTTGAACTCAAATCAAAATTGGGACCACTAAATCATACATAAGGATACCTGCAGGCATACATTGATTTCATTTAAAATGTAACATCATCCAAGCTTTGTTGTATTTTCACTTGTTTTGCTAAATAGTTCCCAATTACATATTAATCTGGTTCTGGCTGTACTTTGAGAGTGTTGTGCTGGCAGTGTCTTTGACGTCTCTGCCTTACCCCAGAAGAGGTTGAGCAAATACTGGCTGATGATGAAAAAGATGATGGTAATTTGTTGTTACCACGTCATTCCAACATTTACACAATGGATTGCAATTTGCAAGGATCCCATTTGGCTTATATTATATGAAAGGGGGCAGGTGGATTTGCTACCTGCCATCAGCAAAGTTTCCCTTATATAGAGCAAAGTTGATCTGATCCAGGTGTCTGGTCCCTGTACTGAATTCATCTCCTAAATAGTAGTTTCTTAGGACTTAGAATTGGAAGGGACAGTAGAGATCAGTCAAACACCTTCATGTTACATGTAACGACCAGGCTCCTAAGAGCTCTGAGAATGAGGGCTTGTTTCCACAATCTGGCTAGTAGCTTCTGTGGGGGGTCCAGATCCACCTACAGCCAGAACCCAGAAAGCTGCTGGACAGCCAGAAAGCCCAGGTTCTTTTGATATGCCTTAATAAGGAGAGCAAGGCTAAGGGGTTGGCAAGCTTACTTTAATTCAGCACACAAATATCATTCACTTAGTTCAGGGGAAAAAGCCAGCACCCTGAACTTCAGAGCAAAATACAAGCAAACTACAAACATCAACAGACAGACCTTGTCTGATTCAAATCCCAATACATAGTTACCAGAGTTCAACAAAGTCTCA
>JAQQSZ010020676.1:0-10087 GCA_028646595.1 Phalanger gymnotis
GGGGGGGGCAGGAGGAGGAAAAAAAGAACAAAATTAAAAAGTGCACAGCAGAGAACAAATGAAAACACAAGGAAGCAAAGAAAAGATGGACAATCCTCAATACAAGGTGTCTTATTTATCATACAGGCTTTCTGGAAATTAAAATTTATTGTTAAATATTTTGAATCCTCTCCTATGTTCTGCTACGCACATGACATGCTTTTTTTTTCTTTTTCACTCTATATTTAAGTTCAATATTTAAGTTTATGATACATTTTTGTTCCTTTTCTCTATTTTGTATTTGTGTTATGATAAAATCAAATTCAATTAAAAAAAAGAAAGGAAAACACCAAGTATTTATTAAGCATCTACTGTGTGCTGGGATTTTGCTAAGAGCATTACAAATATTTTAATATATTCTCACTTGAATTCACACAACAATAGGGTAGGTGCTGTTATTATCCTCATTTTACATTTGAGGAAACTGAGGCAAACAGAGGTTTAAATGTCTTGCCACGGTCACACAGCTAGTAAGTATCTGAAGTCACATTTGAACTTGGGTCTTCCTGGCTCCCCACCTACCTCTCTAGCCACTGCACCACCAGCTGCTTCAGGCTTCTAATCTATTACTAAGAGAAACAACAATAAAACGGTTGTTTTACTGACAACTCTGAAGTGATTTGGATACGTTAATGAACTAAGCTCAAGGTAGCACAGATAAGAGTTAGTCTACTTTCAAAAAAAAAAAAGCCCTAAAAAGGAAACCTCTAATTCCAACCCTTCAGGTCCATGTGACCAAGTGCTCCCAACTCTAATTCATGGTTATATGAATGATGTTTTCTGCCTCTCCCCCTCCCCATGCCCTGTCTCTATGCTGTCTGCCTTTGTACCCCCTTTTGTTTTTTGTCTTGGTGCTTTCTGTGCTCTTTGCCCCCAAAACCTCTGATTCAGCCCTGTTTCTCGCTGCCGTCATGGTCAGGCATGCCCGCCCCATTTCATAGTTTTATAATTTCATAAATTAATCATCAATTCAGATCTGAAGGGCCTTGTAGACCTCAAATCACGACACAACTGTCACTTATCATTATATTACCCAGGCAATCCTACCCATCAGAGAATAGGGCTATGTTTGTATCAGAAGAATTCCTTGTTTCAAGTAACTCAAATATGATGAGCTTATCCTGGTTACAAATTAACTGGTGACAGGTGCTCGACTCTAATAACTGATAACCTATTAGGAAGCTAAAATCGATATAGGCTACAATCTCATAAACTAGGATAACTAGACTGTCCTTCCCACACCCCATTTGTTTGGTTTTCCCTCCTATTCAACCTGTCTCTCTCCCCACTCCCCATTTACCTGTCCACCACACACACACACACACACACACACACACACACACACACACACGCATGCACCAGAGAGAGAGAGAGAGAGAGAGAGAGAGAGAGAGAGAGAGAGAGAGAGAGAGGAGAGAGAGCAATTTTCCTTTGGTTATGGAATTAAAATGGAGCTAGAACCTGCAGGCTAGCTCTATCTAGAGGTTTCTCCATTTTTCCTATGATAGATCTACCAGGCTTCAAAAACTCTGGTCTTCCATTTAGTATCTTGTTAGACATCTTTGTTAAAGCATCTTAAAGGGTCCTAGGAGGACAATTGAGCCTTCTCCTTCCACAGGAAGGAGAGAAATAATTAAAGTACTTTGTTTTTTTTTTTTCCTCCTTTCTGTTTCAGACCTGCTTTTCATTCTAAAGCTTTTCAGGGATCACCTTTTCCTTGTGCAATTCAAAATTGGGGAGAGGGGGATGTTCCAGGTTAATTTATAAATAATAGCTATTTACTGAAGATACAACATTTAAATTATAATCTGTCTGGAAAGTTGCATTATAACTAGGTGAGGGGTGTCCGTCAGTGAGAAGTTCTATTCATAAGATGCCAAAGAAAAAGGAATTGAAAAGGTTTTGAAATGCTGTCATAAAAAAAAAAAGATTGGGAGGGAGTGGTTTGTCTGAGAATCCTACCTTGTATTTCCAAGATTAAGGCAGCTCAGAGATTCCTAAAGCGAACAATCTATTATTGTCATCAGAAATTCAGATGAGGAGAAAGAAGTGACATGACATGGCATCAATGAACAAATTGTCATTGTTATGATCGCTCTGGAAGGTTTCAGTAAGTCTCTAAGAAGGGGTCTGGTACTTGCTGTCCATCTAGCCAGACTGGCTTATTGATTTTAAACAAGCCACTTTGAGTACATTGATAAAACTGTTATTAAATAAAAACTAACATTTCCTATTCCTCTCAAGCTAAATAGGTTTTTGGGGGGGCAACTTAATTGAGGAGCAGACTCGATTTAAGGACTTGAGAAACAATACAAAGAAACAATACAAACAATCATGAAGAAATCTATTTGGTTTAAAGACTTTCAAATATGTTTTAAGAGTGGAAGGAAGGGGAAACTACTTACTAATATTCTTGCCACTTTAAATATGTTCATGAGGAAGTAGCATCATAGAAGCACAGGATCTTAGACTCTGAGCTAGAAGTGACCTTAGTATTCATCCAGCTAAGGGTTGGTGAACTAACTACAGCCTATAGGCCAAATCTAGCCCTCTACCTGTTTTTGTGCAGTCAGTAAGCTAAGAATCATTTCAAATTTTAAAATCATGTTTTATTGTATTTTAAAAAGTAAAAACCATTCTTAGGTAGTGGGCCATCTGGCATGGGCCATAGTTTGCTGGTCCCTGAACTAGTCCAATATCCACAATTGACAGATGAAGAAACTGAGTCTCAGAAAGATTAAGGGACTTGCCCAAGGTAATACTAAGTAGCTTTATGTGACTAGCTCTTTATTGAATTGAGTCAGAATCGGAACTAAAAATTTCTCTCTTCTCCTCTCACACCTCCCCCCTCTTTTGAGAACAGCAACCTTCTCTAAGATGACTGAGATATGTCAGAACTTTAAAGAGTACACAATCAGGCAGAGTGGAAAGAACAGACTTCAGAGGACTCCCTACCGTACCATTCTCTTTCCAGGGGGTGGGGTGTCACATAAACTTTCTGAGCCTCATTTTAATAATCTATGAAATGGGAATGATAATATCTCTGCTATTCAACTCACAGCGTTGCGGTGCATCTCTAATAAGATGATATAGGAGAAAATGCTTGGGGGAAAAAAAAGTAGAGTCATAAATTTAAGATGTTATTAGAATTCATTAGGAAGCTTTTCTTTTCTCTTATCAATTTTAGGGGAGATTAGTTGAGCCCAGGTCATCCTGATTGGACTCCTGGCTTCCCTTTCTCTCTCCTATCCTCTACCTTCCACACAGCAGCCAAAATAATCTTTCTAAACCACAAATCTAACTGTGTCACTAAGTGTGATTTTCTTTTGTTCCTATGATAAAATGCTAACTCCTCTACTTCAATGAACTGGGGTCATATAAGACCCTTCAGTCTTAGATCAGCCTAACAAACACACTTTCATTCTAGTCAAACTGTCCTAGTTCCTCTTTCCTGGACCTTGTACCCCATCTCTTACCTCTTTGTTTTTGCAGTCTATGACCCATGGGTAAAAGCAACTCCCTCTTTACCTCTACTTCAAGTTCTGCTCATGGCCCACCTCCTGTGGGAAGCCCTTCTGGACCTCCTTAGATGTCAGTGGTTTTTTCAGTAGGAAACTGGATGAGCAATCAGTGGTTCTAGGCTTGACTAGATGGCCCTGAGTTCCTTGCCAACCCCGAGGTTCTGTGTTTCTGTAATTTGTTTAGTCCTAGAGAACACAAGTAGGAGCAGTGGTTTCTTTTTAAGACGGTTCAAATCCTACATTCTTCAGAACACCTTTCCTGTACCCCTCACCCCCTCTGCTAGTGTTTTCCCTCTAAGACAGCTGGCTTAGAGTCAGTGAGCCCAGAGTTTGCATCCTGCCTCAGAGCCTCCTGAGCTGTCACATAACCTTTCTCAGCCTCAGTTTCTTTATCTCTAAATAGGGGAAATAATAACAGCTACCTCTCAGGGTGGTAGTTGTGAGGACCAAATGAGGTCATGGATAAAGCGCTTTCTCTTCAGTTACGCCCAATTCTTCGTGATCCCATTTGGAGTTTTCTTGGCAGAGATATTGGAGTAGTTTACAATTTCCTTCTTCAGCTCATTTTATAGATGAGGAAACTGAGGCAAAGAAGGTGAAGTGACTTGCTCAGGGTCACATAGCTGGGAAGCGTCTGAGGCCAGATCTGAACTCAGGAAGATGAGTCTTCCTGACTCCAGGCCCAGTGTTCTAGCCACTGCACCATCTGGCCGCCCTGTAAGGCTCTTTGCTAACCTTAAAGAGCTATATAAGTGCTATTATTATTATTATTATTATTATACAATATAGTATATATGATATATAATATATTACAGTATAGTCGTTTGTATGGTGTCTCTCCCATTCCAATGTGAGGTCCCTGAGGGGAGGGATGGTTTTTCCAAGAGGCAAATTTGGGTTTGATATCAGGAAACATTTTGCTAAACACCCCAAAGTGGCCAACCTGCCTGCCTCCAGAAGTGGCAGGTTCTCCTGACTGAAAGTCTTTAAAGAAAAGCCTGGATAATCACTTGTTAGGGATGATATAGAGAGAATTCTAGTTCAGGCAAGGGTTGGAATAGATGGGCCTCTGAGGCCCTTTAAACTCTGAGAGTCTGTAATTCTTCCTCAAATTAACATCTGTATATTTGTATGGTAGATGTTGCAAACCCTTCCCTCCCCTCCAAAAAAGCATAAGCCCCTTGAGGGTGAGGACTCCTTTGGTTGTAATACTTGTCTAGCATAGGAAGAACCTTTTTTGTATGTAGTAGGAGCTTCATAAATGCTTGTTGAAATTAGGACTAAGCTTTCAGGGAAGCATTTTTATTCATCCCTTTGCTATTTTTAACATATATAAGCTTCAACAAAATCATTTGTTGGGTCTTTTCCCTTCCACACTTTACCCCTTCCAGGGAATGTCTATAAATTCACTCCTTTAAATAGCAAGTCCAGATGGTAAGAATCCTCCACCAAATGTGTTCCCCAACATTTACCTGCTTGTTTATCTAGGCATCGAGTGCAACTCATGCCTGTGGTTTGGCTTTTAACTGGTTGGATGTCTATGGGCAAGATACATGCCCCAGAGGGGATTCTTTGGGCCAGTCAATTTGTTTGACTTTGGAACAAAGGCATTGCCACTACCTCTGTAAGAAAAATTCATGACAAGGGTTAAGAACAGATGAGGCAGACATCATCAGCCTCCAAGAATCACAAATGTACAAACAAGAGAACTAATTTTTCCCTACTGTTTTTATAAGAAGGAATGCTTTTTTCACACCAAGCAAACAGCAACTGCTTTAGTCTCATAAATTTGCATATCCCCAGTAATGTCAGTATTGAGACAGACTCGATTAGGGGGCCTCTGTGTTCTCATCCAAGGGAAAAGGGGAAAAGAGAGCCTAAGTTATCTGGATGATTAGAGGAGGAAGGGGAGAGATGAAGCCCATCCCATTGATATCCTTTGGATCTGTAGCAAGAGTCACAGTCTACGAAACTCAGTCATTCATTTTGTTGGATATGTCCTGTGTTTTCAATTTCATGAGAATTGCCCTCTCCAATATCATTTCTGTAGATCCGAATTATAAATCAAGACAAGACAGTTTGCAAAATATGATAATTGTCCCTTCTGAGGCCATCACCAAGTTGTACAATAACTATAAAGTGGGGGAACTGAAGCTTTTGGCGTTTGCAAGTTTCCAAACATTTTATTTTGAGGATCAACCATTTTTGTAGAAGTCAGCTGCACAGTGGAGATGTAGCTGAATGATCCTGCATGTAGGAGTGAAATTCTGCTTTGCTTTCCTATTTACTCTTTACATATTGGGAGTTTATAGCTTAGCTTAGGCTTCTATCATGTTTTATATGTTACAAAGTCATGTATGTACTTTGTCCCATTTGATGCTCGTGACCACCCCATGTGTTAGGATGACAGGATTTTTAGCTGAATGGGATTTTCATAGTACAGATGAAAGGCCCAGTGAGATTAAGTGATTTGGTCATGATCAGTTAGTAAGGCACAGAGCAAGGATTTGAACTGATCTCCTAACTGTAAATATAATCCTAGGATAGACCAAGCTATGCCAAGGGGGCTATCCTATATGTTGGGTCTGTCCAGAGAACTCCCTTACTCATATCATGTTTTTTAGTCTTTTTAGTAATCCTTAAGTATTTCAAGGGCTGGCATGTGGAAGAAGGAATAGATTTATTCTTCGTGACCCCAGATGGTAGAACAAGAAACAATGAACAGCAGTTGCTAAGAAGCAAATTTAGGCTTAGTTTTTGGGGTTTTGGGGGGGGAGGGTGCAGAGACTTGCTAATAATTAGAGCTATCTCCAAGATGAATATGTTGAGTTGAGAAGCAGTAGATTTCTCTTCACTGGAGGTCTTCAAGAAAAAGCTAGATGACCATCACTAATATTGTTGTTCAGTCATTTTCAGTCATATCTGACTCTTTGTGACTCCATCTGGGGTTTTATTGGCAAAAATACTGGAGTGATTTGCCATTTCCTTCTCATTTTACAGATGAGGAAACTGAGTGAAGTGACTTGCCCAGGGTCACACAGCTAGTAAGTGTCTAAAGTCAGATTTGAACTCATAAAGATGAATCTTCCTGATTCTAGGCCCTGAACTCTATTCACCATGCTGCTTGGCTGCTCCCCACTAATGTTGTACTGGGAAATTATTGTTTGAACTTGATGGCTTCTCAAGTCACATCTAACTTTGTGGTTGTAGGATTCCTCATTTTAAAGAAGAGAAAACCATGGTTTAGAGTGGTGAAGTCATTTGCCAACATCACACATCTAGTATATGAGAGAGTTGGTACTTCCTGGTCTTCTGAGACAAAGCTACGTCAAACTGTGACATAGTGAACTATGTATTTAGAGATTCTAAAGTTCTTCCTCTTCTCTCTTGGATCTCCTTTTTGGCTAATGTTTAAGGTTTGGTTTTGTTTTTATTACAATTATGTCAGCATTTCTCAGCATTTCAACTCAGGGAATTGAAAGCCCTATCAATTACTCTGTCCCCATTTGTGACTGGAAGTAGTTATCCTATGCCTTGGAAGTGTTTTGATTTTCCCCAAGTCAGCTGAGCTTTGCCCTTGAATTACATTGTAAGTACCATCTCCTAACCAGAAGCCTAACTGGTTTCTGAAAGCACTGAACTTGTATTTATAACACTTCAACTGTTATCATTATAGGCTTCCCAAAGACTCAAAACATCCATCTTTCTATATTCATCTAAGGTATTTTAGAACTTCTAAAAGGTTGCCAAAGAAAAGAATATACAGTCTTTTGAGGGATCCAAATGGTGGTCAATTCAGGGAGCAATCAATCAATTAAGAATCATTTATTGCTTAATAATAATGTCTAGTATCCGTTATGTGCTAGACATTATGTTAGGCACTGGAAGCCCAAAGAGGAATATAAAAGAAGTCCTTGCCATCTAGGAACAGTGGTATCCATGAAATATTAGGGGCAAAAAACACATGCAGCATACACATGTGCAGTACATATACATTGGATAGTAGAAAGAGTCAGTCTTTGGCATCAGTAGAAAAGGGTTCAAATTCTGTGCCCATCTCTTATTACTTGCATTACTTTTGACTAGTCAATTCATAGCTCTAGGCCCCCATTTCCTTATCTGTTTGGACTACATTGCTTCTGAGGTCTCTTCTAGATCTAAATCTATGATACTGTGATCCTAAATATGAGATTTGTTTTGTTTTGTTTTGCAAGTGTGAAACACTTGAACCCAAGGGTACCAAGAAAGACCCATATCAGATCTGAACTTCAAAGCAGCATAAAGATTCTAAGAGAAAGAGGTGAGATTGAGAGGGCATTCTGAATGTATCCTTAGGATCATAAGAATCCTGGAAAACCCTTCTTCTAGGAACCCATGGAAGTTGGCCTTAGGAAAAGAGAGCTTCAGAAGCATGCTGGACAGCCTTGGCTAATTTTGACTTCATTAGGTTCCCCCCACCCCCCGGATTAAAGAGACTCATGATTCAATCTCATTAAAGGAAGTAATTCTCGCTCTGTTATACTCAAATTGTTATCATGCTTGGCAGCCAGTGAACCTTGCACTAGTGCAATTGAACCTTTGAATGAAGTAGTGAAAAATCCTTGAACCCTGAATTTTCAAATCGAAGAGCCCATTTAAGCAAAATAAAAAATGGGCCAATCACTTTCAGGGCAACATTTACGACCATGAATCTCAGTGCTTACTTATAATTACCTTTGCACAGTGGAATGTGGTTAAAGGTGGAGTGGCTTCATACTTAATGTTAATTCACTCAGACTCTAAATGTGAACTTTTTTTTTTTTAAGCTAAAAATCTGCCTCTCTCTCCCAAGCACAAATCTTGCCACTGTTGTGTGATGGGGCAAACAGAGAAATGAGTGATTCAGTAAGGACTCTTAAATGCATCTTTCTTCCCTTAGCAAAGTAAGCCACAGTCTGGTGTCTGCCCTCTACCTTCCCACAGCCCAGTTTCTGTAATTGTGTTTCACCTAGGAGAGCTTGAAGCATTCACAATCCAGTGAATTGCCCTTTGCAATCATCTCCAGTCCTGCTTCACAGACTTCTCTAATGATGCTGGAACTGCTATTTATTTTAAGCAAAACTCAAGAGGTTAGTCAGCTTCCACGCCTGGGTGCTGTGGTGGATAAAGTGCTGGACCTGAAGTCAGAAAGACTTGAGTTCAAATATACCTCCTACCCTATCTGACCCTGGTTGAGTAACTAAACCTCTCTTCCTCAGTTTCCTCATCTGTAAAATGTGGTTAATAGTAGCACCTACCTCTCAAGGTTGTTGGGAGGAGGATGAAATGGGATATCTACAAAGCAGTATATAAACACCAAATATTATTAGCTATTATTATCATCATTCAGTAGTCTTCCTTCACTTACGACACTGTCCCAGGAGTAATCTCTGAGTACTGTATTTCAGCAAAACTTCACCATAAAAGGTTTGAAGCCAATCCCTGATCTCAGAAAAGGACCAGGATCACAGATAATTTTTCAAAGACCAGAAACTAACTTTCCTTATGTTTGAGATAACCCCATTGCCTCCCAAAAATTCACTTCTTAAAGAGACCTATTCACTGAATTGATGTTACCTCACTCAAGGTGAGAACCTGAAAAAGACCGTAGTCTAAAAGGGCCAGGGTCTCCCAGTGCATCCTGGGCCATCTCCAGTCATCCTGGTGATATCAGGCCACTGGACCCAGATAGTTCTGGAGGAGAAGGTGAGGCTGGTGACCTTGCACAGCCCTGCCTCACTCAAATCAAAGTCAAATGCAAGTCATGTCATCATTTCCCTGATGTCATGTTCTTCTTCAAGAACAAAAGACAAACACATATATACTTACTCACCAGGCATGTGGTGGTTCCTTCTAACCCCGGCTGCTCTCCACTGCATAGCAGGGTCTGGCTTTCCTTGTCAGCAGTTTCCCTAGATCTTCCCCAGGTCAGATGCCCAATTCCCCTCATTGTCCTAGGGGTAAAATCTCTGGTGGCTGGGGCCAAGGCAGCCTCCCAACCCAGCTACCCCCAGGGCTTGCCACTAGTTGTTAAATGGGACCCTAGCCCGGACCTGATTACATTTCACAGGGAGGAAATCTAGTCCAGGTCTTCTCCAATTGCCCCAAGAGGACCCCAGTTCTGCCTCTACTCTTATTTGTTTTCACTGCTCTATGTTCACCCACAGGCACTACTTTATCTCTTTTGCGGAGAAAAATCTTGAGAGCTTGAAATTTTCAGACTCCAACATCTTCCCAGGTCCGTTTCTTTTTTTTTTTTTTTTTTTTATGCAGAGAAGACACATAATAAATGTTTATTGAATTGCTCAATAGTAAACCAATTACAAACTCTCATTCCTCTCACCCTGTGGGATTTTCTTTTTTTTTTTTTAAATTCTTTTTTTTTATCTTTTTTTTTTTAATTTATTTTTGACATGTTTGGTTTTCAGCATTGATTTTCACAGGCGTTTGAATTACCAATTTTCTCCCCATTTCCTCCCCCGCCCCACTCCAAGATGGCGTACACTCTG
>JAQQSZ010020677.1:0-10087 GCA_028646595.1 Phalanger gymnotis
GGACCATTCAAACATATACATGATTATATTTGAGATCATAAATTCGGCCTTCCTACTACACCATCTTGGGTAATTCTGCACTGCATGGTGCACAGTTTCATTGAGCTATGTAAGCCTTTCTACTATGACAAGGCAATGATCCAGTAGGTGTCATTCTGATTAGAAGGTGTCCAGCATTTTATTGGGAAAGAGTGGAGGACAACTACAAGTAGCTGTAGTGTTAATGAGATGACTAGGTCAAGCTGAAAGAAAACTCAGCTGAGGATGTAAGCAAAGTCAGATGCTTGAAGATCAATATTGCATAAAAATCTGAAATATAAGATCTATGAACTAAGATAAGTTGTATGTGGTCAAACAGGTTATTGACTCGTTAAACAGTGATATACTGTATGTCAGTAAACTTAAATGAATGGGAATGGTTGAATTTAATTCAGGTGATCAATTATAACGTGAGCAAGAATTCTTGTAATAGAAATTGAGTAGGCAGAATGCTATTATTTAGACTTCTGGGACCCAAGATGGCAGAGTAAGCAACGAATCTTTGTAACTCTCCAATATTCACCCTAAACAATCATCAAATAGTACCTCAAAACAAATCCTGAAATAGTAGAACCAGGAAAAACAAACTTTTAGCCCCAGAAACCAGGAAGATTGTCAAGAAAGGTCTGTCTCACTCAGGTAAAAGGGGAGCACAGTCCAGGACAGAAAGCTAGCATCAAGCCACACCTCAGCAAATCAGTGGGAGATCCTGAGCCCCAATGTTGTAGAGCAGGAAAATGCCAACACCAGGACCCACCATGTGCCTCAGCATAGCCAGGGAACTGGCAGACTCCCGCTTTGAGAACCTTCATGTGATTCAGCATACCCCTGTGCAAATAAGCAGCACCCAGCAGCCAGATTTCCAAGTGCTTCAGAATAGTCCTGGGCAAATAGGTAACCTCCAGTGGTCAGAGCAACATCTACTTCAGTGTAGTCCCAGGGAAACATAGAAACACCTCAGCAGCCTCAGCACATGCCAGACACCATCACTCAGATCACAGCCAAGTACAGATAAGCTGCCAGATCCCTACAGCCTCCAGCAGCACCAGCCAGCCCCAAACCCAACCCTTCCATGCAGTTCCAGACATGAGAGTCCCTCAGGCATCAGGGCAACATTAGTGCAGCACCACATAAACAGCAAGGGCCAGCAGCCCCTGGCACAAGAAGCCTGAGACAATTCCCTTTCCACCATGAGTGCAGAGCTCAAATTTTAAAGAAAGGAAAAAGTCCAAAAAAGATGAGTAAACAACAGCAACAACAAAAGATTCCGATGATAGAAAGTTGTTATGGTGATAGAGAAGATCAAGACACAAACTCAGAAAAGGGCAAAAATGTCAAAACAACTGTGGTCAAAACTTCAAAGAAAAACAGGAAGTGATCTCAACCTCAGAAAGAACTCATGGAAGAGCTCAAAAAGGTGCTTAAAAATGATATATGAGAAATAGAAGAAAAATTGGGAGAAGAAATGAGAGTGATGCAAGAGAATAGTGAAGAATGAGTCAATAGCTTGGAAAAAGAAAGTGCTCAAAAAGTACAAGTGGACAAATGGAAAAGGAGATACAAGAACCCACTGAAGAAAACAAATGCTTAAAAAATACAATCGTTCACACGGAAAAAGAAGTACAAAAATAACTGAGGAAAACAATTCCTTAAAAGTTAGAATTGGGCAAGTAGACGGTAATGACTGTTGGACATGTCAAGAATCAGAGTATCAAATTCAAAAGAATGAAAAAAAAAATAGAAGATAATATAAAATACCTCAGTGGAAAAACAACTGACCTGAAAAATAGATCCAAGAAAGAAAATGTGAGAATCACATACCTGTCACATATCACATACCTGAAAGCCATAATCAAAAGGAAGAACCAGACAGCATCTTTCAAGAAATTACCAAGAAAACTGCCTTGATGTTCAGGAACCAGAGGGGAAAATAGACAATAAAAGAATCCACCCATGACCTCAGGAAAGAGATCCCAAAATACAAACTCTAAGGAACATTATGGCCAAGTTTCAGAACTAGCTGATCAAGAAAAAAAAAAGTAGCCAGAAAGAAACAATTCAAATATCAGGGAGGCACAATCAGGATTACACAGGACTTAGCAGCTGCAACATTAAAAATCACAAGCCATGGAACATAATATTCCAGAAGGCAAAGGAGACAGGACTACAATCAAGAGTCACCTACCTTGTGAAATTAAGCATACTACTTCAAACAAAAAAAAAAGGCAATTCAATGAAATAAAAGGATTTCAAGCTTTCATAAGGAGAAGTGAACAACAATTTTTATCACCAATACCAATACAAACAAAAAAAACCTAAAAAAGATGAAAAGTTGAAAGAAAACAAGGGATTCAATGAAACCTAACAGTTTACACACCTACTTGGAAAGATGATACTTGTAATTCCTAAAATTTGTGCTACTAACAGAAGTTAGAAAGAATATACAGAGACAGAGGGTATGGGTAGAAGGTAAATTCAAGGGAATGGCATAAATATAATTAAAGAATGAGAAAAAAGGAGTAAATTTGTTGCAAAAGGAAGGGAGAGGTAAAATGGGATAAATTATTTCACACGAAGAGAGGCAAAAAACCAATTATAGTGCTGGAAAAGAAAGGAGAGTGGGTGATGGGCTTGCTTGAACATTGCTCTCACCAGTATTTGCTCAAAGAGGGAATAATATACATGGTTACTTGAATATAGAAATCTGTCTTACCAGACAGGAAAGTAGGAGGTAAGGAAATTAAGTAAAAGGGGTAGGGATTGACAAAAGAGAGGGCAGATCAGGGGAGGTGTTAGACAGCAGCAAAACACTGCAGAGGAGAGAAAGGGGGAAAGGAGACAGAGGACAAACAGGAGAAAGAATAAGATAGAGGGAAAAACATAGTTAGCTATCATAACTGTCAATGTGAATGGGATGAACTCTTGCAAAAATGGAAGTGGATAGCAGAGTGGATCAAAAACTGGAATTGTACAATATATTGTTGTATTGGGAATCAAGATGGACTCTTAGCACTTATTCAACCAAGTGCCCTTGAAGAGTTTGGCCTTTGTTTCCTTGATGAAATGAGGAGTCTTTGATGGCCTCCTTGCCTCAAGGGAAAGCCTAGTTTACATGGGTTTGAGTGACATGTTTGTGATGTCAGAGGCTTTTAGACCACGTAGGTTTAAGTGACATTTTTGTGATGATTTTAGGTCACGTGGGTGAGTCGCATGTGTGACTCACCTTTGACCCTGAACAAGATATATAAAACCAGAGATTGGCTTTCTTTTTTTGGAGTTCTCAGCTACAGCAGGAGTGATGTGTGACTCTGGGCCAGCCATTGTTGAGCTCCCAGCTGAACCCAGATGTTGATAACTATAAATTGTATTTGGTCTGTTTACAAATGTGTGTTTGTAATTTGTTTGTACTTGCTCTGAAGTTCAGGGTGCTGGCTTTTTCCCCTGAACTAAATGAATGATATTTGTATGCTGGATTAAATTAAGATTGTTAACCCCTTAACAATGCTTTGCTTAGTAAAGCAGATCAAAAGAACCTGGGCTTGCAGCATTCTGTGAGCTGGTTGTTGTTAGTTTTATACCCCCACAGCAGCTGCTAGCTGAATTGTTGAAACAATTGTTTATGAGAAACATACAATAAGCAGAGAGACACACACACAGAGTAAAGGTAAGGGGCTGGAGCAGAATTGATTATGCTTCAGTTGAAGTTAAAAAAAAATAGCAGGGGTAATAATCTTGATCTCAGAGAGAGCAAAAGCAAAAAGTTGACCAGATTTAAAAAGAAAAGGTGTCTGAAACCATCAGCAAACATTGTATGTAATGAGGATAATCTGGAAGCTTTCCCAATAAGATCAGGGGTGAAACAAGGATATCCATTATCACCATTGCTATTCAACATTGTTCTAGAAATGTTAGCTTTAGCAATAAGTGAAGAAAAGGAAACTGAAGGATTTAGAATAGGCAATGAAGAAACAAAGCAATCACTCTTTGCAGATGATATGATGACATACTTAAGGAATCAACTAAAAACTACTTGAAATAATTGATAACTTTATTAAAATTTTAAGATATAAAATAAACCCATATAAATAATTGACATTTCTATATATTACTAAGTCTATCAGCTAGAAATAGAAAGAGAAATTCCATTTAAAAGAATTGTAGACAATATAAAATATTTGGGAGTCTATTTGACAAGACAAACTGAGGAACTATACGCACACAATTGCAAAACACTTTTTACGCAAATAAAGTCAGCTCTAAACTTTTGGAAAAATAGCAGTTACTTATGGTAGGCTGAGATAATACAATAAAAATGACAATTCTGCCTAATTTAATTTACTTATTCAGTGCCATGCCAATCAAACTAATGAAAAAATACTTTATAGAGTAGGAAAAAAAATAACAAAACTCATCTAGAACAAAAGTTTGAGTATCAAGGGAATTAATGAAAAAAAATTCAAAGGAAAGTGGCCTAGCCATACCAGATTTAATACTGTATCATGAAGCAGCAATCATCAAAACTATTTCTTACTGCCTGGAAAATAGGGTGGTGGGTAAGTGGAATAGGTTAGGTATACAAGACACTATAGTCAATGATTATAGCAGTCAACTGTTTGATAAACCCAAAGACTCCATCTTCTGAAATAAGAACTCATTATTTGACAAAAACTCCTATGAAAACTGGAAAATAGAATAGCAGAAACTAGGCGTAGAACAACATCTCACAACATATACCAAGAGAAGGTCAAAATGGATATGTGATTTAGACATAAAGAGTGAAACTGCAAGCAAATTAGGAGAGCAAGGAATAGTTTACCTGTCAGATCTTTGGAGAAGGGAAGAATTTATGACCAAATAAGTGATAGAGAATATCATGAAATGCAAAATAGATTTTGATTATATTAAATTGAAAAGATTTTGCTCAAAGCCAATGCAACCAACATTAGAAGGGAAGAAGAAAGCTGGGAAACAATTTTTATAGCCAGTGTCTCTGATAAAGGCCTCATTTCTAAAATACATAGAGAACTGAGTCAATGCAAAGAAACAGGAGAAAACAAGGAATGGGACAGATGAGTTTTTTTAAAGAAAATTAGAGATATCCAAGGAAAATTTCATGGAAAAAATGGGCATGATAAAATACAAAAGTGGTAGGGACTTAACAGAATGAGAAGAAACTAAGAAGAGGGGACGAGAGTACACAGAAGAGATATATAAGAAAGAGCCTATCACCAATAATCGCAAGAGTGTGGTTACTGATCTAGAACCAGACATCAAGGAAAATTATGTCAAGTGGGCCTTAGGAAGTATTACATACAATAAGGTTAGTGGAAGCAACAGAATTCCAGCTGAGATATTTAAAATCCTAAAAGTTTGTTGTTAAAGTGTTTTACTCAATAGGACAGTAATTTTTTTCTTATTAACTCTTTTGTTTAGTATGTTATTTTCCCCCAGTTACATGTAAAAGCAAAAACAATTTAGAACATTCATTTTTAAAACATTGAGTTTCAAATTCTCTCCCTTCTTCCTTTCCCAACCCTCCCCTGACATTGAGAAAGCAAAACAATATGATAGTGGTTATACATTTGTAGTCATGCAAAACATATCTCTAATAGTCATGTTGTAAAAGAAAATATAGACAAAAAGAAACTCAAGAAAAATAAAGGGAGTAAAAAAAAAAAGCATGCTTCAATCTATATTGAGACACCACCAGTTTTTTTTTTTCCTCTGGAGATGGATAGCATTTTTCATCATTTGTCCTTTAGAGTCCTTTAGCTGAGAATAGCTAAGTCACTCACAGTTGATCATGTTAAAATATTGCTTTTATTTTGCTCATAGTACATTTCACTTTGCATTAACCTATAAAAGGCTTTCCAGGTTTTTCCAAGAGCAACCTGATCATCATTCTTAGAGTAAAATAGTATTCCATCATAATCATGTACCACAACTTCTACAAGATTTTGAGTTACAAATTTTCTCCCTATTTCTACCCTCCTCACACTCCATGATGGCATATATTCAGATTGCACCCTTCCCCAGTCAGCCCTCCCTTCTGTCACCCCACTGTCCCCCATCTCTTTTCCCCTTACTTTCTTGCAGGGCAGGATTGATTTCTATACCCCATTCCCTATATATCTTATTTCCCAGTTGCATGCAAAAACAATCTTTGTTTTTGAGCATCTGCTTTTAAAACTTTGAGTTCCAAATTCTCTCACCTCTTCTCTCCACTCTCCCTAAGAAGGCAAGCAATTCAACATAGGCCACACATGTATCACTATGTAAAACACTTCTACAGTACTTATGTTGTGAAAGACTAACTATATTTCCCTCCATTCTATTCTGTCCCTCTTTATTCAGTTTCCTCCCTTGACTCTGTCCCTTTTCAAAAGTGTTTGCTTTTGATTACTTGTTCCGACTATCTGCCCTCCCTTCTATGGTCCGCCCTTTTCATCCCCTTCTCCCTACTTTCCTGTGGGGTAAGATACCCAATTGAGTGTTTATGCTATTCCCTCCTCATGTCAAATCTGTTGAGAGCAAGATTCATTCAATCCCCCTCACCTGACCCCTCTTACTTTCCAAAGAACTACTTTTTCTTGCCACTTTTATGTGAAATAATTTACCCCATTCTATCACTCCCTTTCTCCCTCTCTCAATATGTTCCTCTCTTATCCCTTAATTTAATTTTTTTTTTTAGAAATCATTCCTTCATATTCAACTCACCCTGTGCCCTCTGTCTATGTATATGTATATTCCCAGCTACCCTAATACTGAGAAAGGTCTCATGAATTACACACATCATCTTTCCATGTAGGAATAAAAACAAAACAGTTAAAATTTAGTAAGTCCCTTATGAATTATCTTTCTTGTTTACCTTTTCATGCTTCTCTTGATTCTTGTATTTGAAAGACAAATTTTCTATTCAGCTTTGGTCTTTTCAATGAGAAAACTTGAAAGTCCTCTATTTTATTGAAAATCCATATTCTGCCTTGGAGCATGATACTCAGTTTTGCTGGGTAGGTGATTCTTGGTTTTAATCCTAGCTCCTTTAACCTCCAGAATACCATATTCCATGCCCTTCCATCCCTTAATGTAGAAGCTGGTAGATCTTGTGTTATCCTAATTATGTTTCCACATTACTCAAACTGTTCCTTTCTGGCTGCTTGCAGTATTTTCTCCTTGACCGGGGAACTCTGGAATTTGGCAACAATATTGCTAGGGGTTTTCTTTTTGGGATCTTTTTCAAGAGGTGATTAGTGGATTCTTTCAAACTGTGTACTGGAGAGAACTTTTGAGAGTCCCCTGGATAGCAAAGAGATAAAATCAGTCAATGCTTAAAGAAATTAATTCAGACTATTTACCAGAAGTTCACTTCCTGAAGCTGAAGCTTAAATACTTTGGCTACATAATGGGATGAGAGGACTCATTGAAAAGACCCTGATGTAGGGAAAGATTGAAGGCAAAAGAAAAAGGGGATGGCAGAGAATGAGATGGATTGATAATGTCATGGAAAGAATGGACATAAACTTGGAGAGGGTTCAGAAGATAATAAAAAGATAGGAGGGCCTGGCATCTATATATTCAATGTGTTCACAAAGAATTGAAAATCACTGAATGACTGAACATTAACAAGATTAACAGACAGATCGAGAAATATACAGTCAGACATATTTTTGAGTGTTTTCTGGATCTGAGAATGTCCTTGTTTTAGAGAACAACCTCTAATTTGGCAGATTATTATCTCTTCTGGAACTTAGAATCTTAAGAGACTTCCCCTAAACCCTGAGAGGTAGGATTTTTTTTTGGGGGGGGGGGTTCATGGGATTTTCAAGCTGGAAAAGATACTAGATATAAAGTCTGATAACTCTTATGAGCTGAAAAGTTTTTGAGCATAGATTTCCTAGTGAACTGTGAATTCTTTCTGATGTTTGAAGACTAGCCTAGTTAATTTTGCAAACACTTTTACCAAGTTGGCCATGGAGTGAACAGATATTTTGACCAGCAGCAATATAAAACCATCTATGAATCTGGAATATAGAGGTAGACCAGGGAGCAATTTACTTCTGTCTCAAATCTCATAACTCTCTACTTTAATTATTCTTGATAGGTAGCTGCTAAATTCATTTGCTTTTATTCTTTGGTGGGACTATATGTGTCCTCTAAATTCAATCCTCTGGGGAAAATAGCCGTGTGTTCTGAGTTTTAGCTTTTCTGGTCATTTTTCTCTCAATATTTTCTAGTTTCTCAATATCTCTCCTTAAATACTGTACTTAGAATGCTCCACAATAGTCCAGATGTGGTCTGACCATGGTATCACCACAATTTCAACCTGGAACTTTTGTCCCTTATAATATTCTTTTGCTTCCATATCATGTTATTGACCCTTATTAAGCTTGAAATGAATTACCTCTTTGTTTTTGTTTCTTTTTCACCCAAATGGCCATCTACCTATTTATTCCTTTGCCATCATTTACACTTACTTTTTGTATCCCAAGTCTTACACTATTTTTGATTAAATTACACATTACTATATTCTTTAAAACATTATAACCTGTTGAAGCTTATTTTATTTTCCCATCAAGACTCTTATAAACATGGTTAGTTGTAAATCATGTATGAATTCATTACGTTTGTCATGTATTCCTTTATCTAAGCCATTGATAGAAAGTTAATAATCAAGTAAATAAATTTGAAGAAAAGAAAGGTAGAAAGGAAAGAAGAAAGGAAAGAAAGAAGGAAGAAAGGAAGGGAAGAAGGAAGGAAGAGAGGAAGGAAAAGCCTATCATAGATCCTGAATGCTGTTGTCCTTTAAAGCTAAACCCTTAATGACTACTCTTTGGATGTGGACATTCAACTATCCATCTGAGAATTATGTTGTTTAAACCACTTGTCTCCATTGTTTCAACAATAATAGCATAAGACTTTACCCAGTTCTAAAATCTGGGGAATCTATAGTTCCAGCATTACCCAGATCTAAGAGGCATAGTAAATAGAGTGCTGGGCCTGTGTAAAGCCAATCAGTACGTGAAAGATCTTTCCTGCCCATTGAATAGGCTTCAGGTGGGGCAAACAAAGTAAGGGCTTGTTAGAGACAGGCCCACAGCCTTTCATTAACTAGGTATTATGAGGCCCCAGGCTAGTTAGCAAACTAGTGAGCTAGTTTGTAAGAGGCTTGAAGCCCTCAGGGCCCTAAGGGAGTTGCTAAGACCAGAGTCAATAGTATATGTGCTGCGTTCTAGTCAATCAGATGAGGGCTAGAATTGTATAGAAAGAGAGCCCAGAACTGGCAGCAGCAGAACGGGGAGCAGCAGAGCAGAGAGTGGCAGGATGCAGGAGCAGGGAGTGGCAGGATTCAGAAGCAGAGAGTCAGCATCAAAAGACAGTGCAGAGCAGAGAGTGCTAAACAAGAGAAAATTGCAGAGATCAAGGAACTCACAGTCAGCAGAGGTGCAGGGGAGAGTGCTGAGTGGAGTTAGGATGCATGAGTGATCTTTTATAGGAAGGCCTTAGCAGCAAGGGGAAGTTACAAGAATGAGTTGGTTTCTTGCTCTGATATTTTGTTATAATTTCCTTGTTACTACAGTGAGGTGAGGTTATTGGTTTTGGAATATTATTGCTACAATATTAAATTGGGGGCATTGGTCCTTGGGTCTGATCCTCTGGAGTCTAAATAAATGTTATGCTTCCTCTGACTTCTACCTAGAGAATTCCTTACACTTTGTGATTCCTAACTACTCAGGCATGCAATGGCTCTCTCCCAGGTCATGAATATTGCCTTACTGCTATACTTGTCCTATTGGGTTGTTGTTTGAATCAAATAGTTTGATGCCTGTCAAACCTTTGTAAACCTAAAAGGACTATATTAGTGACAGTATTATTACATTCAGAGGCAAAGCAATCATGGAGACATTTGGGGTTCCTTCAAGATTTCTCACTCAGACCATGCTATAAAAGGTATTCTGACTGCTCCATCTCCTTGTAGGGGGTGAACCTCACCACTGGGCACCACAAATATTTTCCCTTCTCTCTGTTCCTATCCATGGAATTTTTTTTT
>JAQQSZ010020678.1:0-10087 GCA_028646595.1 Phalanger gymnotis
CAGCAAAACTGAGTTTCATGCTCCAAGGCAAAATATGGATTTTCAATAAAATAGAGGACTTTCAAGCTTTCTCAGTGAAAAGACCAGAGCTGAATAGAAAATTTGACTTTCAAACACAAGAATCAAGAGAAGCATGAAAAGGTAATCTCTAAATCTATGATTTTTAAACTAACCTAATGTCCTTATTTTACAAATGAAGAAACTTAAGACGCAGAAAGGGGAAGTGATTTGTCCAACAGCACACACCTGACAAAGAGTAAAGGTGGGATTTGAACTCAGTGCTCTGATTTCAAATCCAGTGTTCTTTCCACTGTACCACACTTTTACCACGGGTGTGATTTAATCCTCATTAGTGCTGATTGCCCCTAAAACAGAAAATCAGGGTAACGGTAAGGCAAAGCTAGAAGGAAAAGAGATCTTTACAGGCGACCTTAGAGACTCAAGATGAAGTTGTATAGTTGGAATTTATTTCTAGGTGATATTATAATAACACATTTTATATGACACCTTTTTTACAATGCATTTTTCTAACAACAGCCCTAGGAGTTAGGTTTTCTAAGTATTACCATCCCCATTTTTTTCCAGCTGAAGATCAGAGAGGGTAATTGATTGGCCTATGGTCACACAGTAAGTATCAAAGTCCAGCACTGTTTCCATTAAACCATAGTTGTCTCTCTGAACTCTCAAGTCAGCTGTGCTAACCATCTTTACACTCACCCTTGCCGGAACGTGAGCTCCTACTCCCCACTGCTACCAGCCAATCTGTGTTCAAGGAATAAAAACTAATTTCTCTATCGGTCTGAATGAAACAGAATTAGGAAAATAACTCAGCTGTCAGTAAGGGAAAAAAAAACGTCTAGAATGGATGGCTAATCACTAGAAAATGGGGGGTCAGCTATTTTTTTTTTACTACAACTCAAGATGATCATATACGAAGATGTGCTGAGGTTCTCAGTGGAAGAGATACCCACCAATGAAATCACAGACCTGTAGAGTGTTCAAATAAACATAATGAATTACATCCAGCAGAATGGAAGCTCTTTGAGAGCAGACTGTTTCTTTTGTGCTAAGCATATAGTAAGCACTTAATAAATGCTCTCATCTATCTATCTTTTGGATCATCTATACAGACAGATCTCACTTTCTGTTAAGTGGAGGGTTTCTGCAGACTTCTAGGTAAAGCGATTTTTACATAATGTGAATTTGCCTATAAACACTGGAGGGAAGAAAGCAGGAAGGTCAGCCCCATGCCCATGGAGAGAAAGGGCTGCCACATGGTTCAAGGGAGTGAGAGCAGGAGGAATATGTTGGGGCTGAGGCCAGCCAAGAGGGAGTTCTGCCTAGAAGAGTAAGAACATGCAAAGAGCAGATATGTGGGGGCCAGGGATAGACATGCTGTGCCTGAATGCAGACAGATGAAAGCTATACACGCAGGGTCTGGACATGTGGGCAGGTAGGCAGAGTGGGACAAAGAATGCCTATCTCTCAGCACCAGAGGTCTCAAGCCAAGCGCCAAAACTAGCACTGGCAGTCTCTCTGCACATCCATTCTGCTTTCAATTGGAGAATTGAAGGGTTTGGGTTTGTTGTTTTGGATTTCTTTTGTCAGGGTGGGGGGCGGGAAGGAGGTTGTGGAGCACTGAGCTGAGAGACAGGAGTGGGGGGGAGGAAGAAGGGGAGGAGGGAGGGAGAGAGAGAACAGTAGTGTAAACAGATATTTTTTTTTAGAACACAGATTTCCTTCAGAATTCTTCACATAAAGTTGAGTTTACATAATGTGAATTTATATAAAGCAAGAATTGTCTGTATACTCTTTCCCCCAATAGTGCAGATAATTGGGAATTGACTGTCTTTCAAAAAAATCAACAAAACACCTTTCTTAAAAGTCAAGTGAGTCTAGCACTGAATTTGCACTATTGATTTCCGTGCTCTAAATACAGTAGACACTTAAATGTTTGCTGAATTAATGGATATTAGACTTATCCTGCTTGGCCAGGGCAGCTAGGTGGCACAGTAGATAGAGTGCTAGGCCTGGAGTCAGACCTCATCTTCCCAAGTTTCCATCTGGTCTCAGACGTCTACTAGCTGTGTGACCCCTGGCAAGTCATTTCACCCTGTTTGTCTTAAGTTTCCTCATCTGTAAAATGAGCTGAACGACAGCCAGCCACTCCACTGTCTTTGCCAAGAAAATCCCAAACAGGGACCAAGAGTCAGACGTGACTAAAAAATGACTGAACAACAACTTGGCCAGAGGGGAAAGAATTAGGAGAAACAGGTAGAAGTTGTAAAGAGGCACATCTAGATCTGACATAAAGAAGAACTTCCTAACAATTAGAGATGGCCAAAAGTGGAATAGACCACCTTAGGAGGAGACGGTGGGTCTCTATTCTTAGAAGCCCATGAGTAACAGCTGTAATGAGTCCCTATATGAGAGATCATGGAGGCTGCTGTTCAGGCATGGTTGGGATGGACGGCTCAGCTTTTCACCATCCCATACCTTGCTTCTTCTCCCATGCAAAAGGAAGACATTTCGTGATTTCTCTGAGCAAGGTGAGAAGACAGGCACAGAGGCCCTCCTTCTCATCACAACAGGATGTTGGATTCCCTTCTTGCGGGAACAGTGCACTGGCTTCCCTTCCATAACCTATCCCATAACTTTTCCAATAAACTGTATGGACTCAGGAATTCTAAGACCCTGGGAGAACTGAATTCTAGTACACCACTGTGTAATTCTGAACCCACAATCACTTAATAATACATTAATCATGGTACCAATTTATTACGGTACCCAGAGAATTTATAGTCTCTAGTCTGTAAAGCAATTAACTTACTGAATTTGTCCAAAAGGCTGAATCATTCCCACACGAGGATGACTTTAATTAACACAGGGAAAATAGAAAAATCAACAAAAATCTAAACTAATTAAAAAGCATTGGGGAGAAGAGAAAGGAGGGTGGTGGAAAGGGGATTGTAAGCCATAACACACAAACATATATGGTTAATATAATAATTCCTGACAATAAGTCAAAGTTATCACCCTGTGATTCCATTCTATCTACATCACAGATTTTTATTATGCACATACAGGTAACAGTTTTCATTTGGTTTTAGCCACATATCCTTCGAAAAACCTCATCCAAATTATTAAAAATAGAAATTTGTACATAAGTGTCTGGGTGTATATGCAGTTTTTACACAGCAGCAACGAGTCAGGGTCAACATGATACATGAACAAGCCTTCTGTCAGAGTTGGTATGTGAATGGCCCATCCCCAGATTCTCTCGCATGTACCTATTTTGCTCAGAAAAGTTCAGGACACAGTATTTCAACAATAGCTCAGGTTTCTTGGCCAAAGTAACAAGAAGCTCCATTTAACACATGCTGGTAAATGCTTTTTGGCATTAGTGATGCGCAAGTACAGTAGTAAGACTGCACACACAACACGGTGACCACCCCACAGTGCTCATGGTAGTTTATAGCTACAAAAAAAGGACCGTAAATGCTTCTGTCCTACCACCTCCTACAGTGCTCACCTCTAAAATGTGAACTTTCCCTACACTCACATTACATATTTCGAAGGGCTGAAAACAACCCAAAGCCAAGGCCTACTGGTCTGGGAAAATAGTTTTCAAGTGTTCTCAGTGAAAGAGGTATTACAACATTAGCTAACTATAGACAGGCCTAGAAAGCTGGGGTCAGAATTTGCTATTTTTTCTCCTAAGACACTCTGCTTGGCAGATTTTTCTTCAATTCCAAACAAACAGCTCTATTCCCTTAAGAAAGAATCTCTCCATCGAAACACCTGGTCAGGAAGTTCATGGACAGCACTAGCAGGCCAAAGAGTTTTACTTATTGAGGGAAAAAAAAGTAAAAAGGCAGGGTTGGGGTGGTAAGGACAGAATAAAGTTATTATGCAATTCGATTGTCTCTCCAAAAGGATTTCAACACTCTGGCAAAATACCTCACAGGAGATTCCTTATTTCTCTTTCATTTAAAATATTTGTGACCCTCCAGTAGTTTTCATTTGGCATTTTTAAAAACATCACTCTGCATTAGTGCTTAGCCAAGAATAAATATATAGTAGCTTATTGTAGTGGCAATTTGATTTGAAGATCTTTCTCACCCATTAACAGGTCATATGACCTGCTTACATCACAAGAAGCCTAAGTCATGTGTGCTGGGAATTGCTTCCTGACAGGAAAAGAAAGTTATGTCACAGGGAAATGCTGAGAGAGAGCTGTTATGGCTGCTAATGGCTGCCCTTGTGATTGTTAGAACTGAACAGGCTGACTTAGCTGTACCGTGAGTTTGCATTTGGGAAGACCCCAGCAGGGAGTCAGAGAGGTTTTGGGATGGTGAGGCTCCAGGTTGTGATATGGTGTTTTAAGTTTCTTGCTCTTATGATAAAGTGGGCTGACTGGCTGTGGGAGCTGAACATTTGGTTACGGGATATGATTTTCCAGTGTCTGAATAAATGTTATACTTCTTTTACCTTCTTTATGGAAAGTCTCTCATATTTTGTGATACAGAACTACATAGGCATTTTGACAATTATCATCTACATTGTTATTATTGCCTTACTGTTTCACTTACATAGAATTTTGTTTAAGAATCTGTTTTCTCAGGGCCATTAGGTGGCATAGTGAGTAGAGCACTGGCCCTGAAGTCAGGAATACCTGAGTTCAAATCCAGCCTCAGGCACCTGACACATTTACTAGCTGTGTGACCTTGGGCAAGTCACTTAACCCCAATTGCCTTGCATTCTTCCCTGCAAAAAAAAAAAATCTGTTTTCTGGTCAACAGAAAAGGAAGAACCTGGGATATTCTAGTCATGGCTTCCTCAGAAGTTCAATAAATGTTAAGTATTTATCTCCAGTTCAGGGGGCAGAGATCACAGTGCAAGGGATCAAGGCTTCACTTTCTGTCCTGGAAAAAGAAGCAAAGGCTCACTGAGCGTGCTGGGCTTGAAGCAGAAAAGTAATTAAACCAAGAACCCACTGAGCTTCTTGGGCCTGACCATGCTCTCAGGGCTTCACAGGCCACAAAATGAGGCTCTTTCCTGGGGGGTCAGTGCCAGAACTGCTGGTGAGCCAATAAAAAGGTCATCTGGAATACAACTGCCTAGAAGTTTCAACTGGAATAAAAAACTATGACAGGAAATGAAATCACTAAATCTCCCCGTGTCCCACAGTACAAAGTAAGTAATTCATCATTATTAAATACTTGTTTCTCTGAAGTCAAACACCCAACAAAATATGAGATTCCAGTTTGGCCATCCAGCCCTCTCCTTCCTAGGTATCTTTAAATGGGAATGGAAAGGAATGAATGCATCCCTTTGCAATTCAGGTTTTTTTTCTCTCATCTAAAAAGAGTGGCCCAAAGGACCATGGAAGACCTCTGGCCAACAGCATGCTAGAGATTATTTCTACCAGAGAAAGGTTAATCCCATAGCTACGATGTCATCCCATCACAAGAAGTTGAGACAGCTTTATTCTAAGATAACTTAAGGTGAAAGAGTGGGTGTTCAGAAAGAAAGAAACAAGGAAAATGTCTGCTAAACTCAGGGAGACTCTTTCTAGGCCTAACCTTAATGGTCACTAATTCATTTCTTCCCTGTTGTAAAGATGGCAGAGACAAACTCAGAACGGAATATCTTCACCGTCCTCTAATTCACTTCTTCCTACGGATCTTGGGTTTCTTTACAGGCCGGAGATAAGGGTTATCAATAAGATTCTCCTCCCCAGTCCGGCTCCCTGACAAGGAAGTGTTCTGCTGTAGAACAGAGGCATTCTCCTTCTCTGCACCTGATTCCTCCTGTAAAACAAAGAATAACACCATGAGCATGGAAGGCAATCCTAGTCAGAAGCAGAGAACAGAAATTCTCTGAAAATCAAATTCCCACAAAAAGAAGTGCTACCATTACTTTCATGACGTGATCAGAAATTCAGTTGTCAGAGGAAGAGGGCTGTTTCCCCACCATTCCCACACTATTTCTCTCCTAGATGAAAAAAGGTCTCAACCTACTGTTGGTTAGTGGGATTAGGGTGGATGGCTGCTTGAACAACTAACCAAGGTAGCAATGAATTTACAGAGATGGATGGTTGTAAGACAGGAAGTAGAAAGAGCTGCAGGAAATCCAGGCTACTTAAGGAAGAGAGAGATTTAAAGATAGAGGGGATATAATCTTGGCTATTCAACAAGATGAATGGAAAGAGTCTCATAACCTCAGAATCAGCTTTGGCTCTTCTCTCTTCCTCCACAGACAATGCAATTCTATCACTGAAATACCTCTCAGAACCACCCACTCCTAACCATTCTCTGTTACCACCACAGTTCAAATGCTCAAGACATCTCACCCTAACTACTGCAATCATCTCATTACAAGTTTGCTCACTTCCAGTCTCTCTCACATGAAATCCACCCTACATATTTCTGCCAGATTAATCACAACTCTAAGAAAGCTTCTCCACTGCTCAAAAGACCTTTCATGGCTCCCCACTGCCCACCTAATAAAGTCCAAACCCCTTATCTGGCATTCAAGGTCTTCGTAATCTGGTTCTAAGCAGCCTAAGTTTATGCCACATTAATTCCTGTCATCAACTTTATGCTTTAGCTGACTTGCACTCTCCATCCTCCACATGCACTTCCTGTGCTTCTGCTCAAGCTGGGAGCTCCCTCCCTTTTTTCCTGGTGAAATCTTACCCAAGTCAAATGCCACCACCTCTTTGAAGACTTCCCTAATCCCCCAAATCAGCATGATCTTTCTTCCTAAAAACTAACAGCACCATCTCATGTATATAGCATGTTCTAAATTTTATTAGTTATTTGTGTAAACATTTTCTTGCCTCTGTTAGAAATCAAGAAACCAAATCTTATTTATCTTTGCACTTCCCTCAATGCCTAGCACATAGTAGGCATTGAATATTTGCTGAATGTTGTTGGAGCCATAAGAGCCATGAAATGACCAAACATCACCTAGACCGACAATGATATCATTTAGAGTAGATCTAGTACAATTTCCCATCCTCCTTTGCAAAATATGATCAAAAGCCCTAAACAATTTCATACCTGCAAAGATCAAATGGTCTCACACCCTAAGTGCTATCACCAGCGACATTTATCAATGTCAATGGACATAACCAGCAGGGCTAAAATATAAAGAGGAGGAAAGAAAAAAAGTAGAGGAATAAGAAAAGAAGTAGGAGAAAACGGAGTGGAAAGTAGTAGTAGAGAGTGGTAGGGCACTGCCAACAGTGGCCTCCTATTCCCCCTGCAATATTACAGTATCTCAATGCTAACCTTTATAGACTTCAAAATTCACCCCTAAACGGGCCGAGGTCTTGCAGGGTAGGCCTGTTTAAAAGTCCAATGCTATAACAGAAAACTGTGCCCCCTAACGATTCACAAGTGTCACATCGCTCACAAGGCTATGAACTGGTGCGACCATTCTTGAAAACAACTTGGAACTATATCTGAAAATTCACTTTGACCTAACCATACGCCTACTAGACATATGCCCCATAGGGAAAGGCCCTACAATACTTACAGTAGCACCTTCTGTCAGGGCAAATGACTGGAAATAAAGTGGGAATGACTGAACAAATTAAGATAAATGAGTGCAATCAAATATTATTGCACCTCAATAAAAGACTAGCATGAAGTGAGACTGTGAGAAGAATCGTATGAACTCATACAGAGTAAAATGAGCAGAACCAGGAAAAGCAATTCAGACAATCCACAGCAATATAAAGGAAAACAGTTTTTGAAAAACTTCAGAACTCCAATCAACACTGTGCGCAGGCAATGGTCCAGAAGACTGAGGATGAAGCACATCTCCGTGAGCTTCTTGACAGAAAGGCGATGAACTAAAGGTACAGAATTTTTAGACCTAGACAATATTTTGTCAATATCTTGCTTGGCTATATTTATTTGTAACAAAAGAGGGTTTCTGTTCAGGGAGCTGGTGAAGTAGGTGGTGAGATACTTAAATAAAAAAGGACCATCAATAAAACACTAAAAATACACAGAGGACAAAAAGAATGTTTAGAAGAAGGGCAAGTCAACAGGGCAATGTTGTTATTACCTTGTTAAATTCAATGAACTTAAAAATAAACAGCACTCTTTATTTGTTTTCAGTGTATTGTACTTGTTGATGGCTATAATAAAAAATAATTTTTTTTTGAAGAACACACCACAAAACACCACCCAGAAGATGAAATCCAAGGGGACAGAGTGCTAGCTATAACTTCCTGTTCTTCTACCTCAAAGCAAAAGATTTACCCTTGGCAACCCAGATAGTCTGCTGTCAAAACAGACAAACCCAAGGGCAGAGGATGTTGATGGATGTAGAACCAAATCGAGCAAGAGGAACAGTTGGCTCCACACATTGCACAGCCAAAGTTGGCATGGGTTAGGCCAAGCAAAGCTCCTGGGAAAGTTGTCTGGGGAGGCCACAACTAGAACAGAGCGGGCCCAAATCAGTCGTAAGGCACCAACCTGAGGTTCCGATCCTACTTCGGTGATCACAACAGACCCAATTCAGCTTAGGAATCTTGGTCCTTCTATATAGCTAGATGTGTGGTGGTGAGGGGGAGGGAGGAGAGAGAGAGCGCTCAGGGATAAAGCCATAGAATTATTTTGAAATTTTTAAGTTAATATTTGATTTCAATTTGCAAATAATGTAAGGATTTCACAACAGAGAATCCAAGAACCTGATAATTAGATACACCCTGAGATTCCACGGAGCCAAGGTTGGGATCACTGCTGCTGTGCAGTCACTATGTGTCAGCAAGCCAAGGAAAAGAAAAAGGAGGAGGGTGTAGAGCGATGGGAGGACAATGTCCTTTTTTTCCCTTCTTTCAGGTGCCTCTCCTGGAAATTCCACATCTTCTCTGATCTCTTTCATTAGGTAAGAGCATTGTTTTCCTTATCGATCCCATCTATTCCCACAGACAGTGCCTTCTCTCTGACAAGGCAGGTAGGTAGGAAAGCCTCAAGGGGAAGCGATGAGGGAAATTAAGTGTTAGACCAACCAAGAAAAGTAGAACTGAACAATGCCGATAACTGAAGGGAGAGAGGCAATCTGCCAAGGAGCCACCCAAGTCATAAATTCCAACTTTAACTGTAAAGACATTGACTTATTTTTTTCTTATGAGTAGATGTGGCTGGAAAAACTTTGCAAACTGGCACATTTTTAGTGCAGACAATAAAATGTCACTCTTGTGGACTATTTATGTGGAGCAAAGGGTAGCTGCCCAAATCTGAAATATAGACTAGCTTTGGAGAAATAGGTTGTTACTTTTGAGTGTATACAGTAACCAAAACTAAGTTAAAATTGTGTGGCCTACCACAGCGTCTTAATTTTTCTCTTAAGCAAGCATTCCTTGCAATCTTTTTTGCCCCATAATTAATTTGCTAAGCAAACTTGTTCTCAGACAACACAAAAATAGGCCCCGCCACTCACTCCCTCAAGCATCACAAATCCCAAGGTAGTGTAATCCAAAACAAAGAGACTTTGCTATATTTAAAATACGGAAGCGAAAGATAATCATTGGCTCTAAGTCACTGGCTCCCAGCTCAGCATCTGAAAGGAACTAAGCTGAACCTAAAAGTAAATGTGGAGTCAGATAAGAAAGGTTTTTGTGAAGAACGTGCAAGGTCCCTGATGTGGTTCTGTGCCCTGTCCTCGGCAGCATCATTTCCACAGCCCTAAGTATGTGGAAAAGCAGGGGGAAATTTTATATGGTGGTCATCCAATCTCGGGGGTTTTCACATTTTAAAGATAAGGAAACTGAGGCCCAAAGAAGAAAAATGATGTGGTCAAGGCAATATAATAGAGCCAAGATTTGACCCCAGGTTCTCTGATTCTATATCTAGAGTTCTATCTCCTATTCCATAAAGCCTTAAAGGCATCAAAGCCTAGCATCATTTCACTAGTTGTATCACTCACAGTCTTCTCTTCCCTGAGGGAATTCTCCTAAGCCTCTTCCCAAAGGGGATCTTCAACTCTTACTTCAAATATGACATACACTTCCCTGCCAGCCTACCCAACAAGGTCATGGGAAGTGATTCTTTATCCCATGTGGTGG
>JAQQSZ010020679.1:0-10087 GCA_028646595.1 Phalanger gymnotis
TTTGTGGGTTCTGCAGTTCTAGAATTGGTTCAGAGCCATTTTTTTATAGGTTTTTGGAGGGACTTGGTGGGGAGCTCACGCCAGTTACTGCTTTCCAATCGCCATCTTGGCTCTGCCCCCCAGGAATATCATATTTCATTACCTAATGTAGTCAAGATAGGTCTTAAGCTAAGGTTCCAATGAAATCATGTTATTTGGTGTATTAATATAACTACTAATTTTTAGTTGTCATAAAATATTTATTCTCAGAGTCCAATTTAAGGCAAGATTAATAAAGTTTAAATGATAAACATCTTGATAAAATCACAGGGGAGATTCTCAAGAGGTCTTTTAGATGAATCTCTGGCCTCTGGCATATGTACACCAGAATTATGTGAAATAAGGATGTTTTAAAATTATTAAGCTCTTTATAGCATGTATTGATGAATGATACCATTATTTAATGAACCTTATAGCAAAGCATTTCTTTTATCTTTCTGTATCTATATCTATTTCTATATCTATCTGCCTAGATAGATAGATATAGACTTTAATTTCCTCTCATCTTTACCAGTCCCTCATTTTTGAGATGCATGAAAGAGGACAATCTATTAATGTCATTCATGTGACAAATAGCTTGAAAAAAGAAATTCTTTGTATACTAAAAAGTTCTTATTCAATAAAGCTTTATATTTCTCCATTTCTCTTCTGCCATCCTAAAATAGATACATATTAGTCAGAAAATAGTGGAGATTTGCATGAATTAGAGTTGATGAAATTTTATTTGTAAGAAGCTCCCTGACAAGTCCTGTTCCCCTAAACATGCCTAGTTTGAATAAGTAAAGGGATATTTTACCTGGTTATGTGGTGATTTGTGGGAAACCCTTTACTTGACCTAGAAACACTTTCTCTTATCTCTTTGATATTTGACTTGTATTGAACTTCACTTTTTGGGCTAGACTTTTAATTTTGTCTTCCTGCTGAATGCCCACAGTCATTGCTACTTGTCACATCTGTGACTCATTCTGGAGAGAGTAGTAGAGGTCAAGAAATGTCTACAGTTACAGAATATGTGCAAGTTCAAATTGTTTACCTAGAATGACATACAATAACTTAAAGTAATGGAATACGGTAAAAGTTATGCATTCTTTGAACCATATTCTTTTGATATGCCTAGTGTTAAGTTATTGTTAAAGCTGATACTAATTTACTAATATTGATTTTACCTACAGTGTAGGATTTTATGAAGGCGTTATTTAAAATGTACCATTCTTAACCATTCTTCAGTTATGCCTTTTGACTGCTTTTTTTTCTTAAAGTTTGTATTTTGCAAATTGATAACAGACCTCTGTAGCAGACAACAAAATGCAACCATATCTCTTTTAATAAGCATACATTTTCTGGTTGGAGAAATAGTGGTATGGATACTCTCCCAAGCCTTGGCAAACCAGTCAATTTAAAAACTCCTGACTTTATGTGGGAAATCTTTTATATGTCCTTAGGTGACCAGAATGCAATATCTATAGGAAGACAGGTTGCCAGTAAGTCATCAAATATTTATTAAATACATACTATGTATCATGCACTGTATTAAGTGCTAGATATTCAAAGAAAGGCAAAAGAGAGTACTTGCCCTCTAGGAGCTCACAATTTATTAGGATGTTACATCACTAAACCAATGGGTTAATAAAATTTTGGCGATGGCTTCCTTGTATTTTAGGAAATTAACCCCCCAACCTACCTAGGGGAGATGGACTGCGATTCTCTCCTTTACCTCTCAGACAACCTAATTCTGTTGTCTTTGGCCTCTTAGAGTCAAAGCTATACATTTCACCTCCAAGAAAACCCCCAAATCCTCTCTGAATCTGTTTATTTCTGAACCTGTTTCTCGTTTGTGCCTTCTTCCTAGACTACAACCATTTTTTTTCTAAATTTCACTGTCCTCAAGACAGACATGCTTTTTGCCTATGACCCTTTTTCCAGAATCTGCATTTGATAAGCAAGGGAATAAGCTCTTGGCTAAGCTCACTTTATCCTTATTTGATAAAAAGCTAAATCTGTATCTGCAGCTATATACATATACAGATGCAAATGCATTATATATACATCAATATCAATAAATATTTATCATTCTAAATATGTATCTATATAAAATTTATATTTCTCTTCTAGCTCAATGTAACATAAAGTAAAGGTAGCATTATTTCTGGCTTTTTATAGATAGAATGATTGGGACTGGCCTAAGTATAGAGTATTTTTGATGTCACTTCTCTCTTGGTAGAGCCTGGGCAACCTGCTTATTAGAAAATTGTTATGGTGTGTAAAGGAAGTAAAGATATTCAGGTATATTTAAACATCCTGTAACCCACTGGTTTTTGGCAGCAAGGGAAATTAATGTCACCATTGAGTTTTGTATCACAGTGTCTGGGTGAATTGTGGTACCTTGGACAATGATAGCAAATGCTAGAAGAACCATGGAATCTTTTTCTTAGGGGAGGGGTAAGAAAATGATGTATGAAATCTGTGATACATATTACAACAAATTAATTCCTGTTAATTCTATTTGACTTAATATTTTCCAAAATGAAAAGGAAGGAGCAAGAATTATTCAATATTCTTATTCAGTAGTCACTGCTTAGGAGCACAGAAGCTTACCTTGGTGGGAGGTCAGTGGGTTAGCATATCAGGGAGGAGGGGATAGTGGTTAGACATATGTGGTTGTTGAGGAGGAATTTTCCCAATAATGCCTGCATAGTTGAGTCTTTGGATAAAAGGTTAATATATAACTGTCCCGAGTGGCTAATTCTCTTTGAAGATAATTGGCTATATTTTTGGTAGTGGAGGGAGTAGGCATATTGAGCGTGTGTTGGATATTAGGAGTGGGTAAATTTGTGTTGGAGATAAGCCCCAGGATTGTTTATAATGGTAAAAGTGAGGTATGAGCCATTTGTCCACCCTCAAACTTGTTAAAGTCACACTCTGAGAGTCAAACCACAGCCCCAATAGGGGTTGGATCAACACTAAGCCCAAAAAGACCATGGCTTATGATTTGGATATTACCATTGTCTGCCCCCTCCACCTTCAATCCTTAACTCTAGTACTTCATCACCCATTCCAGAGGATTTGGATATGCCACACTGAGGCATGGTCCTATTTGCTAACTTTTTGATCTCTGAAATCTTTTATTTTTGCTAGCACCCAGCACCCAGTATTTGCATTCATATTTATAAAAAAATTAAAATTATTCCAGAGAGAAATTATAATTTTCATAAACATGATTATAACATTTGGTAATCCTTGTAAAATATCTCTGTTTTGTGGTGGATCATTGATTTATTTTTTGCCTTTATATCCAGATCCTTAACACATAGTAAATACTTAATAAATACTCCCTGTTCTGCATTTGATTTAGAAACTTTAATCTACAAAGGACTTAAATAATCCCTTTGCCATTTCAAAAAAATCTTGCCATTACAGACTTAGAAAATATTTTTCATTCATAATTCAGTTTCTTAAGCTTTGGCTTAATTGAGAAATGTTCAGGATTATTGGAGTGGTAGTTAGGAAGATTATGTTCAAGTCCTGGTCTGATAACTAACTGTATGACCTTGGACAATCCCTTAGTTACTCTGGCGTTCAATTTCCTCACCTGCAAAAGCAGAGGACTATATCGAATGGTTCTTATCACTCTAAATTGCTTAAGTTTATATTCTAATTATAATGCAGAGAAGTTAAGCTAGTCCTTGGGCAAGGAGAAATGACAGATGGGCAGATTGAGTACTCCACTGGTATTATTAGGAAAATAAAATAAGACACATTGCCTTTTAAGTAGATCCTTTAGTGGAAAAAAAATATAGCACGATATTGATGACAGTCACATTTGCTAAGCAGACCTGGATGGGTTGTTTTCTGTTTTTTTTAACAAGAATTATCTAATTTGGTCATTTCACAGATCTATTTGAGTTTTTGAGTACACTTAAAATTCAGGGCTCTTTTACTTTAATGTAAAATCTAAGCACTAATATTGGAACAAGGTCAAGGAACTCTGATACCAAAAAACTGTATTTTTTTTACCTAGAATTTTCTTTATAAATATTGTTTTATATTTGCTTTGGAGAGAACTTGATTCTTTGACATTAGTCTTGCCAAAAGATTTAGACTAATTTATAATAGATTTATTTTGTAATCAATGGGCAGTGTCACTATAATGATTTTTGTGTTGTGTTTGTATGTATGCATGTGTATGTGCTTTTATGTATATGTGTGTATTTTTGTATAAATGTATGTGTGTGCACATATGTATATATAGATATATTTATATATGCATGTATATGTATGTGTATACACAGATCTATATTATCCATACAAATACATACATATATATATATATATATATACACATACATATGTATTGTGTGTGTGTGGGGCTGTAATTTCATAGTCCTACCCTTCCTGGTATATACCCATCAATCATACTGGAGAGCTGACTTATATTCTCTACACTTTGCCCCTAACTGAATTACTTAGCTGAAATCTTACTCAAAGTTTAAAATGTGATAAAAGTAATCAAATTCCTGTAGTCAAATTCTAACAGTGGTGAATAGATGGACTAATTACCTTTTCTTATTATACTACAAATGTAGTTCACTCCATCTTTATTCATGAAGAAGTATCACACAACCCACTGAGGGGAATGCAGGAGGATGTATTATGGGTTTATTTGCTTGCTGGTTTTATTTTCTTTCCATCAGTATTCAGGAGGACAAACAACAATGAAAGAGTCATGGTATGAACTAGCAGTGGATTTTGTAGATAAGATTTTCTTACTTTCACAAGTATTTATTGCTGAGTTTAACTTTTTCAGATAGTATCAGAACTCTCAAATGATGACAGGTCTTTCTTTTGATTGTTATTTTTTTTTAATTTGGGGAAGGAGGAGGTGTAGTTTCAATGAATAAAAGCAGGGAAGAATTGGTAATTGTACCAAGAAATCCTTCCCAAAAAGATCATGAGTGAAACAAGGATGCCCATTATCACCATTATTATTCAATATTATATTAGAAATCAGGAAGGTTATGCCATGACTTGGAAGTGAATTGGATTTAAGGGAGGGTTGTGCAATGTCACCAGCCTCACTTTCTCTTCTGGAGCCATCTCAATCCAGTGGTGGGATCTAGATCAGAAGGACTGGAGATGGCTCAGGATAAGACAATCAGTGTTTCTGGCCAAAATAGAAACAATTGCTAATTATATTCTCTCTGAGCCAATCAGGGGCCATACAATGACCAAAATAACTACAACTATAGTAACAACAATAACAATAACAGCAACAACAATCCAAATGAATACTATACTATATGTATAGTAAGTGTATAGGGTACCACTGAGAAAGAAATGCTTTGAGTGTGGATGTGGGTGTATACATATATAGAACTGCACCAGTTATTTCATTTGTGTTAAGAACTCTCAATGTGAAGACTCCCTATACATCAGCAACTCTTCTAAACCTTAAGCCTTTAGCTTCTCCACTCTCGAGTCCCTGAGACGTTGTCATTCAGTCAGTCAGACAGTCAATAAACAACCATTTCGTTGCTAATTATGTGCCAGGCTGGATACTAAGCTCTTTAGATACAAAAATGAGAAAACATGTCTTATTCTCAATGAATTCCCACTCTAAGGAGGGAGACAACATAGAGATGGCTATATAACCTTTTTGAACATAGTAAATGGACAGTAATCTCAGAGGGGAAGACACCGAACTCCTTATCTTTCCCCTAAATCTTCCCTCTTTCCAAACTTCCTTATCACACTCAAGGACACTAAGATTCTCCCAACCCTGCACTTTTGCAACCTAGGTGTCAAACTCAGCTCTTCATTATTTCTTAATTTCCTATACCATCTGTTGCCAAGGTTTGTTGATTTCACACTTTCAGTATCTCTCAAATATGCTCCCTTTGCCTCAAAATAATTCCTCTTGTATGTATCCATTTTTCACATGTATCTACAGCAAGGAAATCTAGATTCTGATTTTCTTACATTTTTCTTTCTTTTTTGTCTTTTAGGTTCAGTTATTGTACTTCAAATTAGTTGCCTAAGTGCTTTGCAAATTTTACACTGGTAAATCAATAATCATTTTTACGATTCCATCACTGTCATCATTATCTCCTTATGAATTATTTCCTAATCAGCCTAGATTTCAGGGTGTATGGGGTGTTCAGGGAAGAATGGCATCTCTGATATGAGGGATTGCTGAGCCCTTTTCAGAGCTGCTCATCCATTTTTGGTGTCCACCTTCATCCAACCTGCAACTCCAAAATCAGATTGAGGGTGTTCAATAGGCTTTAACACACTTGTGCAAGCACAGGATGACTTTCCACAGTGGAATGAGCTGATGAGAACAATTTGTTCCAACAGCCATGAAGATGTTTGAAGTAGGCATTTTGAAGCACTAGACCTTGGTCAGGCATGGAAGGCACCAAAATCATCTACTGCACCCAGGCCATTGTCAGTCGCTTTGACTTTTGTCTTGTCACTGCACTTCACTGTCTCTAGAGAGTGAGGCTGACAACTTTGTGCAACTCGGGCTCACTTAAATCCAATCTGCTCTAGTCAAGTTTTCACCCAATGATGTCATTGTCCTACCTCTAAATAAAAGAAAAACAACAGTTTATAGTGGTTTATCTCCTCAAATAATCACATGAAAACAGATTTTTTTTTTTTTTTACAGATTTTCCCTCTGGTAGAATGCTAGCTCCATGTGGAGAGGAACAATTTGATTTCTCTTTGCATTTCTTAGTATGGTGCCTTATATATAATAGATGCATAGTAAAGTTCCATATGCCAAGCTCATATAATATATAAGGCAGAATATTAAGTTAAAGATAACACATAATTAGTAACCTTTAATAGAGTAAATATATTTCAAACTAAAATAATTTCATAATTTTTCCCCAGGAGTAGGAAATAGTGTTGAGATGTCAATGTTGTTTCAAAGATGCAACATTTAGAGATATTAATTTTTGTTGAGTCTTCCTTGACAATAATTGAAAGATTAACTCTGAATATGTCTGAATTCTGAAAACAACCACTCCAAATATTATTTCCTTTTTCCTCTAATTACAGGGATAACATGACATTGATGTAGTTTTCAAGTTTGAGGAAAGAGATACTTAGGTCAAAAAGGAAACATGCCTCCAGAGAAAAAGTATATTTAGACCTATCAAACAGAAAGACACTTGTTGAGTGGGCGTGGCTGAATATCACAAGAATGAGCAGTTTTTGGCATTATCTAGAGTAAGGTTCATGGTAAGTGAGAAAAATGAGTTTAATTTCATATTTCCAAAATATGTCCAAAGCCTCAGATTCTTATATTACTCCCTGGTTGTCAGTAAAACATCTCAGAGTGGTTCAATAATTATTTGATATCAATATATCACCATTTAGTTCATTTTAAGTCACATATTAAGTGGTCCTTTAGATGTCTGAAAGTATTAATACCACAAATTGATATTCTAGCTTGGAGTAACTGGGAATTTTAAGTAATATTCCTTTTTCTTCATGCCATCTGGAATGTTTTCAGACAATTAAAAGTATGGATGCTTTTAAAATGCCTAGATATATTCCATTTGAATTAATCATACATCATTACAAATATTAAGGAAGGGTGATTAATTGCTATAAATAGTAGGAAAAGAGAACATTATTAAAACAGAAATACTACTCAGAATCCTATCTACTTAAGTAGATTCCCAGTAGAAGGAAGTCTCATTATTTAACAATCAAAGTGAATAACTTACTTTTTGTTTGATAAGAATTGATAGGACACATGCATCTGACCCAATAAATCACTGAGGAACCAAACTATTATGCCACCTCAGTGAGGAAGTTACTATAACCCCAGGAATGTCTTCTGTAGTCATTGAGAAATGAAAAAATTTCAAACTGTGGCTATAGCTGGGCTCAGGGGACCTATAATTTTCTTCACTTGAGAGCCTTGGTTGAGAGACAAGTTTCATTTAAATGCCCATAAATAAAGGAAATTTTTTGGTAGTATTACTCAATAGCCTTGGGAGTGACTAAAGTATCATTCATGGTATTGCTACTGTAGCAATTAAAATTATGCATAATTTAGATAGTTCCATCTCATCTTTCTTCCCTTGCTCCTATGTCACCAAAAAATAAAGAGCAATAAATGTGTGACCACACAGTGCAAATGTGCAGAAATGGAAGCAGGAGAGACATGAATTCCTATCTCTGATGTGTTCTAATCCTTTAACTATGAGGAAATTTCATGACCTTATTGATCCTTAGATTCTCCATTTGTAAAGTGGAGATAATGATACCAGCAGGGTCCTTTGTTGAAAAGTGGATAGAGTACTGGTCTTGGAGTCAGGAAGTCCTGAATTTAACTCCTGCCTAATATGGTTCCCAGTTTTGTGACCCTGGGAAACTTACTTAACCACTATCAGCCTTACTTTCCTCATCTGTGAAGTGGGGCCAATAACACCTACTTCACAGGGTTGTTGTGAGGAACAAATGAAATAGTACATGAAAAATGATTTGGAAACTTTAAAGATATATACATATATTATGTATCTATCTATAACTACATACGCATTTATCTGTACCTATGCTAGTTATAATTATTGTTAGCATAGCATAATAGGTTGATATAAAAATAAAAAGAGATCATATATAGTGAGGGATTCACCAACTTTTAATCGATATAGAAATGTCAATTTTGATTATTAAATTTGTGATTTCATTGCGGTTAACACTGAAAGGAAAAACAAGAGGTTTGTGTACCTTAGAAACCCCATGTCTATCTTAATTGTTGGTGGGTTATTGTCCTTCATGCTTGAAGAAGACCAAAAAGACATCATTTGATAATGACACCTAACTTGATAAAATGATCTTGGATAAATTCTTAATAGTTTCAAGTGCCTTAGTTTCCCAAACTATATTTAAAATTTTAAAAGTCCATTATTTCTCTCAATTAAATGTATCTAGTTAAATATAAAATGATTCAAATTTCAAGGGAAATAATATTATTTAATTCTAATGAATATGTAGTCCAAAGCACATTTAAAAGAAACAATAGATGCTCATCAAATAAAATAACAATGAGAATGCATGCCACTTGTTTTGGGACATGGCAAAGGCAATAGTAGCAAAAAGAAATTGAATCTCTAGACAGACTGAGAAAGAATGAGAGAAAGATTGAGACAGAGATAGAGATCAAGACAGGGAGTGACTGAGAAGGAGATGGAGAGAGACAGAGACAGAAAGGAAGTTAAAAATAATATACACAAACCATGAAGACATTAAGCAAAAAAAGAAAACCATAAATCAACAATTAATACATATGCTTGCAATACATTTAATAAATCATTCACAGAGACCACATAAATATATTTTGAAATTTAACGCATGACAAAGTTGGATTTTAAATAAAATGCAGAGATATCTTAATACTAAGGAAATTCTAAACAGAACACAGTAACAAAATAATCACATACTATATCAATAGATGCAAAAAGTTTTTGGTAAATTAAAAAAAATCATGTATTTAAAAATATTTAATAAGCATGGGAGCCAATTGATCTTACCTGTCTGTGTTAGGCTTTTTCGATCTAAAACCAGGAATTATTATTATCTCCAATGGTGAAAGATTATAGGTTTTTCCAATAAGCCTATATGTCCACCATCATCACTATTATATGGTGAAATTAAAGAAATTATAGCTATTATGATGAAAAAAGAGAAAAGGATAACAAAAGTCAAAACTTCAGAAAATTATTGCCTTTCCATTTCATATAATGGAATTTTATTTAAATTTATTTAAATATCCCTACAGTTTCAACTAAAAGTTTGTTGAATTGATTATTGATAACTAAAGCAAAAGGATACAAAATGATACAACAAAAATCAAAGTTTTTCTCTCCTCGACTAATAAAACTGAGGAGGAAAAAAATAAAGAGAAATTCAATTAAAATAATTACAGAATGAACAAAATACTTTGGAGTTCACCTACAAAGATATACATCAGAATTAAATGAAATTAACTAAAATATTCAAAACAAAATATGTAAATATTTAGAAATATATT
>JAQQSZ010020680.1:0-10087 GCA_028646595.1 Phalanger gymnotis
TCTACTTCTCTAACTTGCTTTTCTAAATCCTTTTTGAGCTCTTCCATGGCCTGAGACCAGTTCATGTTTTTCTTAGAGGCTTTTGATGTAGGCTCTTTGACTTTGTTGACTTCTCCTGGCTGTATGTTTTGGTCTTCTTTGTCACCAAAGAAGGATTCCAGAGTCTGAGACTGAATCTAGGTGTGTTTTTGCTGCTTGGCCATGTTCTCAGACAACTTACTTGACCCTTGAGTTTTTCAGCAGGGTATCACTGCTTGTAGATCTTGATTTATTTCTTGATTTTCCAATTTGTGTAACAGCATAATTAATTAATTACATTTTTCTATCTTGTTAATATTTATTTTAAGAGATATAATATTTCCTCTAAAGACTGCTTTAAGTGCACTCCAGATATCTTGGTATATGGCTTCCTCCCCACTCCCCCCAATTAGCTT
The DNA here is from genome assembly GCA_028646595.1 of Phalanger gymnotis. NCBI lineage: Eukaryota > Metazoa > Chordata > Mammalia > Diprotodontia > Phalangeridae > Phalanger > Phalanger gymnotis. The sequence continues at coordinate 435 of JAQQSZ010020680.1, forward strand.
AATGTTTAGGAACACACTTGTAGGCTGTATTTCAGAGTTAAACTTATCAGCAGTAGTCAGGAAGCCAGTCTCAGGATCACATTATGGGCACAATATTGTTCGGCTGATGAGACTAGATATGGCTCCTCATGGCTTATTTTTACCTCCTGGTGATGGTCTTTCCAGATTGTACCACAGCAAAAGAGACAAAAGCAGACAATAGCTCTGCTGATTCTTCCAGATTCCTGGAAGTATAGCATTACCTACAGGATACCATTACCTGCAACTAAGTAGCTGAAGAACTCTGCTGTTTTAGCCAGCTGTTGTTGAGTCTCAGAACGAAAACCGCTTAACCAAATGTTCCTCAGAAAAGCCTGCTCATCCTTCCTGCTGAGGGATCAGGTTGTAGGAGGGAGACATTTGGCCTGCATCGACTATGTGGAGAGAGGACCAGGAAGAGCCAGGTCACAGCAGGTCATTTACAACTCTAATAAGAAAATGAAGGGTTAACACCAGAGCAAAATCCGTAGAAGGAATCATTGTGGTGATGATGATGATGATGATAAAAGCAATAATAACATTTATATGTCACTTTAGTCTTCAGAACAAACCTATTATTATCCCTATTTCTAATTTGAGAAAACTGAGGCAAACAGAGATTAAAAACTTGTCAAGGATCTTACAGTTAATAAGTATCTGAGATGGGACTTGAACTCAGGTCTCCCTGAATCCTGATCCAACATTCTATCCACTGTACTACCTCACTGATGAGTAGAAGAGATAGATAAAATGCCCAGGGTACCCTGGACTCTCTGCCTTTTTTAGAGGAAAGAGGTAGTTCTTCTTTGGATGGGCAACTGGTGAAAGGACATTGTTCTTCATGATTCCTTGAGCCAAAAGACATCTAGAGCTGTGATTTCATGAGTATGGTATATTTCCAGTGTGGAAACTCCCTACTTTGAAGCAAATCTACAGTATATATATAGTCTTAGACAGATGTAGAACTTGGCTTTAGTTCTTTCAGTTCCCAAGGACTGCCCTTTCTCCACTACCATATACTGCCTCTCAAAGAGGGCATACACAAATCAAACAAAGCTATTGTGCAAATGATTCATGCTAATAAACTCTAAGTGTGTGTAAATGTATATGTATTTATATATGTGTGTTCACACAGAGAGACAAATTGATTGACAAAATTATAATTTGCCGCAATATCTAAACAATGCCCTAAAAGAAATTGCTATGATTGTAGGTACTTCACAAAATAGATTAAATGATTCTGTACTTCCAGGTAGCAGGGTCCATTCAAGGTCAAACTATGCCAGGTCAGGCCACATAGATCTACCTATGTCTTTTTAGATAATAGCCAGGAAGTATCTTGGTTATTTAATGGGGTGGGGAATGTTGGGACACAGGCATTACCCGGAATTCCTCAAGATTTCGAGAGTATTGACATTAGGAGAACAAAATCCACCTGGATGAGAAGCAAAGAAACTACTAGGAGATGGAAGGGGCATGGATTTCCCATTCCTATTATTCCCACCTGGCAGGGAATGGGGGTGGGGAATGGTGCTGCCCTTCTAATTGAAAGCAGGGAAAGCAAGCAAAACTGAGCCCTCATGTCATGGCAGAGTATGAATGGAGGTGAGGAAGGAGAAGAGTAGGGGGCCCCTTGCCAGGGAATTAGCAAGTGGAACAGATCATGCCTAACCAGCAGACCCAAACTGGTAAGACTGTCAAAAGTTTAGTTCACCACACCTGTTATTCTTTGGGCAGAACTCCAGGGAAGCTCTGCCCTTCCCTGACCCCCACTCCTCCATTTGCTCATGTGAACACTTTCTTCCTGATTGGTGGGGAGGGGAAGAGATTCAAACCCCTGTTCTGCTCATGTTATTCTTGCAGCATGCTATTTAAGGTTCATTTGTGTTCAACATTATTTGAGATTGCTATTAAAGTATTTGGCCATTCACCAAGATTTAATCCCAAACTGTTAGTACAGAGGGGAAGATAACTCAAAAGGGAGAAGAGATTCTCCCCAGCTAAGGGTGGGAGTGGAAAAGAAAGGAGTTGACTAGAGAGATAATTTTGGTAATTCTAGTAATATCCCAGAAGATATTCACACTCCAAACTCCTTTTGAATTGAGAGAGAAAGATAATAAGGAAATGAACCAGTAACAGCCAGGGAGAGGGGCAGGTTGGTGTGTTTGTTTAGAATAGACACATATCCTGCACACTGCATTTAGCACCCACACCTGGCTATACCTAAATAATTGATGTTGATTGTTCAATCCAACTCAATAAACATTTATTAAATGCCTACTGTTTATAAGACTACAGCTTCTAGGCACTGGAGAAGCAAAGATAAAAACAAAAAGTTTCTTCCCTCAGGGATCTACTGCTTCCATCCCTGTATCCAATAATGGAAATTTTCCTCTCCCAACCCTCTCAAAATGATTGGAGTCTCCTGAGGCAAAATATACTAAAGAACTTGGAGAATGTACCTCTATTCTCCACCTCAAAAGTCTTTCTCTGGGGTGATTTGCATGATCCTACCCATTTGCCTCAGAGATATTCTTCCGTCTTTGACCTGCCATCTGTCATCTTTTTGTGTCCTTCCCCGGACTCTGATGACTCCTTAAGAGAGTGAGACTGATGACTTTGTGCAGCTCTGCCTTGCTTAAATCCAATTCATGAGCAAGTTAAGACATCACCTGTGATATCACTTGTCCTCTTTGAAAACAAAGGACAATGGGGAGAAATTTTGGAACTCAAAATCTTGTGGCAGTGAATGTTGAAAACTAAAAATAAATAAATTAATAAAAAATAAAAAACCCTCTGACCCCCTCCCAAAAAGACAGAAAACAAAGGATGAATAACAACAATTCTTCAGTATTTATTAGAGATAACTCAATTAATTGAGGTGCTTTATTGGCTCCTGAACAAGTGACAAGTGCTTCCTTGAGTGAGGGCATCCCTTCCCAAATGTTAAAAAGAAGAAAGACATAAAGATTTGTAGTGACTATATCAAATCATGGAACTGGTGATAGGGACTCACTCAAAGTTGGAGGTCTACAGGATCTTACTAGCTGGCTAATCTTGAGTATCAGTAAGGCAAAATTCATGACCTCTAAGATGACCATAAACATGCCTATATAGTTCGGAATCGCAAAGAATAAGAGATTCTCTAAGTAGAAGGCAGAGGAAGCATAACATCTATTTAGACACTAGAGGATCAAACCCCAAAACCAGTAACTCCAACCCAACATATATTCCAAAGCCAGTACGTCCACTCGATGTAACAACAAGGACATTATAACACGGTATTACAGCAAGGAACCAAGTCATCCTGTAACCTTCCCTTCTGCTAAGGCCTTCCTGTAAACACTCACTCAGGAAACCCAACTGTCTGCATGCCTGAGTTCTCTCCCTCCTCAGTTCTCTGGTCTCAGCAGTTCCCTGGTTTCCACTCTCTGCTCTGCACTCTCTGCAGCTCTGTCAACTCAGAGTTCCTGCTCCTTCTCCTTGGGCTGAATTCCGACTTCTGAATTCTGAATTCTGTAGCTTGCTAGTCTCTGAGCTTTCTGCAGATGCTAAGTTCTATGGCTACTTTCTGTGTATATGTATTCTTTTTAGGGCCCAAGTGCTTCATGCCCTTGTGAAAGACTGTAGGTCTGGGGCTTAGTGCCTAGTAAGTAAAGGGCATAGGCCTGCCTACAAATAAACCTCTAATCAAACCTCCATTAACTGGCCCTACCTGAGGCTTATTGAATGGGTGGGAAATATCTTTAATCATTAATTTGCATCACACCTTGGACAAGTCACTTAACTTCTGCCTCAGTTTTCTCAGAGTTCCTTCTTCCCAGGGCTGTGATGAGGTTAAAATGAAACATTTGTAGGGCACTTTGCAAACCTTAAAGCACTATATAAATGCTAGCTATAATTGCTTGTTGTTATTTTCCTTCCTGGGCAAGATGGTGTAAGACAGGAGTAGGAGAAAAGGGGAATGGTTTTAATGAGGTGAAAAGGAGTCTCTAGTCCTTCACTAAAAGTAGTGACTCAGGGGGAACTACATTTAGCTTCAGGCAGGAAAAACTAGAGGCCTTTCCCTCTGCCAGGGCAGAAACTACAGCGAACTTCAGGGAAAGAGTAGCTTCAGCAGAGGGTTTGGGCTTTGGCAAGGCCGGCTGCTGCCCACTGGGAATGACACAGATGGGCAAGAGAAGCCACAGAGAAAACAAAACAGGAGTTGGTAGAACCGCAGGAGAAGCACACAAGGTGACAGCTGCTGTCAGCAGCAGGCAGAGAAAACTGACAATTCTGGACTGGACTCTAGGGGACTGAGAGAAGGCTGCTCTTTAGAGAGTATACTGAGAGAGGCTGCTCATTGGAGGATGGACTAAAAGAAGGCTGCTCATTGGAGGGAGTCTGTTATCCAAGGGTTCTATTGTGGATTCGAACCATTTTCTTCAACCTTCCAATTAAACCTTTTAAAAAATGTGTGAATAGCAAGATCCATACCTCCGCCTGCCCTTGTCCACTCAGCAGAGAACTTTGCCTCATATTTTACTGAAAAAATTGAGGCCATTAGCTGACAGCTGCCTCTTCTGCCCTCAGCCTCATATCATCCTGATGCCTTCTGCGACCATCTTTTCCTTTACACGTGTCTGACAAGAAGAGGTGGCCCTTCTCCTCATCCTCCTGCACAACTGATCCCATTCTTGTGTTCTCCAGCAGATTTCTCCCTCTATTATTCCCATTCTTTCACTTATTTTCAGTCTCTTCCTGTCTACTGGCTGCCTCAGTGCTGCCTATAACCATGACCATGTCTATACCATCCTTGAAAAAGTCATTTGATCCACCCATCCCCCATAATTATTGTTCCATATCTGTAGGGTTCCTATTGGGAAAAAGTCATAGAATACGGTAATAGGTGAAAAACCATAAAAACCTAAACTCTGTGAAAGGCTGAAGCCCAAACACGGTGTCTTGGTAAAAAAAACGTAACTTATCTAATGAATCATATTTTAGAGATTGAGTCATAATTTAAGATACTATGACCTATGAAAGCCAAAAACAAGAATACTATGACCTATATGTGACTGGTACATGATCAGCACATAAACTTATGTTTGCTCATTAGTAAGCAAAACACCAAAAATATCCACCAATCAGTGATGGTGCACTCTCTAGCTCCTCCTCCCTTTGTCTGTTTTCTACAATTTCATGGGAATTTTGGGGGTTCTTTGCAGGGATCCACTGAACTGTCTAGCAACTGCCTCAGTTTGTCCCTATTTTGTTAGTATTCATAATGATTGATTAAACTACTACCTATAATCAATCTGGAGATACTTGGCCTCTTCCTTTGGTATCAAAAGAACACGTCACGGTTATGGTGGAGGTGCAGGGCTCCCCACCCAAGGGAATTCCAGACCTTACAGGTTGGGAATTATGGCATATTACAGAGGATACTTACAGTATCTCTCCTCCTTTTTATGGCTACACAACTTGAAAAGGCTGTGTATGTAGGAGCTTCTACTTCCTTTCCTCTCACTATCTTCTTAACTCCCTAAGACTGGTTTCAACCAAAACTTCTTCTCCAAAGTTGCTAATGATCTCTTAATCACCAAATCTAATGACCTTTTCTCAATCCTTCTTCTCTTGACCACTTTACAGCCTTTGACACTGTCAGTCACCCTCTTCTGGATACTATCTTTTCTCTAGGTTTTCATGACAGCATTCTTTCCAGGTTCTTCTCCTATTTGACTGCTCTTTCTCAGTTTTCTTTGCTGGATTTTCAGTTAAATCTTGCTTACTAACTGTGGTCTACAAGGTTCTGTCCTGGGTCGTCTTCTCTTCTTGGTCTATATTATTTCATTTGGTGATCTCCTCAGTTCCCATGGATTCAGTTATTATCTCTTTGCCAATGATTCGCAAATCTACTTATCCAGTTCTAGTCTCTCTCTTTTTTTTTTGTTTTTGGAGGGGGGAAGGCAAGGCAATTGGGGTTAAGTGGCTTGCCCAAGGTCACACAGCTAATAAGTGTTAAGTGTCTGAGGCCAGATTTGAACTCAGGTCCTCCTGACTCCAGGACCCGTGCTCTATTCACTGTGCCACCTTATCTCCAGTCTTGCATCTCCAATTGCCTATCGGACATCTTATAGACGTGGATGTCTTATAGACATCTTAAACTCAACTTATCAAAAACGGAACTTATTATCCTCCCCCCTCTTTCTCACTCTCCCCCATCCCCACATCCAGTCTGTTGCCAAGACCTGTTGATTTTACCTTCCTAACATCTCTCGTATATGCCCTCTTCTCCCCTTGGACACTGTTATCACTTCAATGCCGGTCCTCATCACCTCACACCAGACTATTGCAATAAACTGGCTAGTTGGTCTTGCCAAAAATGTCTCCCCACTCCAGTCTATCCTTCATTCTGCTGACAAAGTGATCTTTCTAAAACAAGTCTGTGATATTCCCCTGCTCAGTAAACTCCATGACTCCTTGTCAGTCCTCTGCTTGGCATTCAAAGCCCTTTATAACCTTCCACCTGCCCCCACTAATACCTTTCTAATCTTCTTACACCTTGCACCTCCCTTCCCACTCTGCAGTCCAGTGACACCGGCCTCCTGGCTGTTTCATAAACAAGACCTTCCATCTCTTGGCTCTGGGCATTTTCTCTTTTTTGTTCCCATGATTGGAATGCTCTTCTTCCTAATCGCTACTTCCTGGCTTCCCAGGCTTCCTTTCAGTCCCGGCTAAAATCTTACATTCTACATGAAATCTTTCCCATCCCCCCTTAATGCTGGTGCCTTCTTTCTGTGCATTAGCTCCAGTTTATGCCATATGTAGCTTGTTTGTACATAGCTGTTTGCATATTGTCTCCCCCATTAGACTGTAAGCTCCTTGAGAGCAAGGAATGTCTTTTATCTTTCTTCGTATCCTCGGTGCTTAGTACAGTGCCTGACACACAGTAGGTACTTAATAAAATGTTTATTGACTGATTTGCCAGGGGAGTTAGTATCAGCATAGCCCTTGAAACTCTGAGAAGTCCTCCCGCATGTTTATCTCACATGATCCTCACATCAATATTCCAGATCTATCCCCTTTCTGCAGCTGAAGAAAGTAGCTCAGAGAAAAGTCAAGTGACTCTTAGAGTTAACACCATTAATGTGTGTCAGAGGTAGTATTTGAATATACATCTTTCTGACTCCAAACCCAGCACTATCTGTTAAACTGTGGGAGAGTGGAAAGGGGTAGAGAGGTTGTTGGCGCCTCCTCTATCCAGCTTGGGCTGATTGTTAAATTTTCACCATCGTTTAGTTTATGCCTCAGAAATAGACAAGATCTACAAATCCGGACTTGATTTATTGTTTTGCTGACTGTCTAGACATCAAAATAATGGTGAAAATGTTAATAATGCAGATTAAACTTAAAAGAGTATGTGCATACATTCCTGCCTCTGGCCTGGTTGTTAAACATTTACTAGCACACCCCTCTGTTGTTCAGTCCTCTTCAACTCTTCATGACCCCATTTGAGGTTTTCTTAGCAAAGATAGTAGAGTGCTTCACTATTTTCTTCTCCAGCTCATTTTACAAATGAGGAACTAAGGCAAACAGTGTTAAGTGACTTTCCCAAGGTCACACAGCTAGTAAGTATCTGAGACATATTTAAACTGAGACCTTCCTGACTCCAGGCCGAGACACTTTATCCACTGCACACCTAACACACCCCTCTCTCGTCCTGTAAAACATTTGCTTGAATACAGCAGGAGTGAGGCAGAAAGCTTAGGGAATGAAGTCATCATCGGGCTAGAGGCCTGGAGACCATAGGCTAAGAATAGTAATAATAACTGGCACTTATGTAGCTCTTTAAGGTTTGCAGGGCACTTTACATCAATTCTCTCACTTGAGATTCACAGCACTCCTGATCATGGGACTCTGTCTCTCAGTTAATTCTCCAGATTTTCTGGATGGAGATCATTAACTGGAGAAATGGATAGGCCCCCAAAGCGAACCCAGGTCCTTGGTGTTGAATCAGCCTCTGACATAAGGGTTATATTAACAAAAGACTTGTAATGGAAAAAGCACGTCCTCATTTAGGTCTAGTGAGAAGCACGTGGGGAGAAAAGTGCAGAGGACTTGGGTCTTGGGAAGAAGGGAGCTCACTAACGTGTATGTGTGCCACGCCTAGCATAATGCACAGCGTGGGATCATAGCTCTATAGAGCAGGAAGCGGCCACGCGGGCCATTTAGTACAGCTCCTTATTTTTACCTATCCCTGCCTTAGTTTCCTCATCTTTAAAATGGGATAATAATCACAACCACTGCACAGAGTGCTTGTGAGGATCAAATAAAATAACGTATTTATGGTTCTTTGCTTACATGAACCAAGTCTATCAAAATGAGTCGTCACAGACTGTGTGTCTGTAATCATGTACAGCGTTCTCCTGGTTCTGCTCCCCTTGCTCAGCATCAGATCACATAAATCTTTCCAGGTTATTATGAAGTCCGTCTGCTCCTCATTTCTTACAGCACAATAGTATTCAATTACGTTCGTGCACCACAACTTGTTCAGCCATTCCCCAGTTGATGGGCATCCCCTTGATTTCCAATTCTTTGCCACCACAAAGAGAGCTGCTATAAACATTTTTGTACATACGGGTTTTGTTTTGATTTTTTGCTACACTGCGCCAATCAGTGATTTATCAGCCATTTCCTTCATGTCTTCATTCTTGAATTTCCTTCTTAGTACGATACTGGTAAAAAGAAATACAATCCCTATCACATTTTTCTGCATTTCATTTTAAACATAGTAACTGATTATCTAGAAGAGGGAAAAACCCACTTTTAGCCTCTATAATTTTCTTTGGGAAATGGTGGGGGTTGGCCAGGGGTTGGAAGTTGAGAATAGAAAGAAGAGAATAAAAAGTTCAAACACGAGTGCATTTTTTTAGACCAAGCCTCATTTTTTTTTATTTAGCAACATTGATGGAATTTTGTAAAACCCCAAAGTTTCCTATCAATCCAGCCTGCAATTCCAATAATAATTTCTAAAAGCTTATTTTCACATGATGCAATGCAGCATAGTAAAATGTTTACAAGGTACTTTCCTTATGATGACACAGTGAAGTACATGGTACAAGGATTATTAATTACCCTTTGTACAGAATCTGGTATAGTACTTTTGACCAGCTCAACCAGTGATGCCTCTAGTCTTTCTTTTTTTTAATTAACCCTAGTCTTTCAAAGGTCTTCATGTTGTTGTTCAGTTGTGTCCAACTCTTTGTGACCTCATGGACCATATCGGTCCATGGGATTTTCTTGGCAAAGACACTAGAGTGGTATGCCATTTCTTTCGCCAGCTCCTTTTACAGATGAGGAGACTGAGGCAAACGGGACTAAGCGACTTGCCCAGGGTCACACAGCTAGTAAGTATCTAAGGCTGGATTTGAACTTAGGTCTTCCTAATTCCAGACTCATTGCCCTATCCACTGAGCCACCTAGCTGTCTATTTTCTGCTACTTATCTCCAGGAGTGTCAAAAAGTCTTGAAAGAAATTCATTTGCATTCTTTTGGAAGTTGAATAAAATAAATATATGCCATGTGGATTTGGTGGGGGAGGGGGAACAGGTGGTGCAGGGGTATGTCACAAAAAAACACAAGCATCCACA
>JAQQSZ010020681.1:0-10086 GCA_028646595.1 Phalanger gymnotis
GTCCTATAAATATTTTGTACCATATAGGTTCCTTTAGACCAAATAGTGTCGTCGCTGTGTGATCAGGCAAAGGTAATTTAATAACACTTTGGTCATAATTTCAGATTCTTCTCCAAAATGGTTGGAGTTTACCATTCCACCAATGAGTCAGGCTCTCATTTTTTTAACATCTTCACCATCATTTGTCATTCTCCCCTTCTATCATTTTAGCCCATCTGCTAGGTGTAAAATGATATCTCAACATTGCTTTAATTTACATTCCTGTAATCAATACTGATTTACATCATTTTAAAATATGATTATAAAGTATTTTGATTTCTTAATTGGAAAACTGTCTGTTCATATCCTTTGACCATTTATCAATTGGGGAATGTTCATATTCTTATAGATTTGATAAAGTTCCTTATATAGGTTAGATATGACACCTTTATCAGATAAACTGTGTATAAAAATGCTTGTTGATGGATTGATTAATAATTATTTAATCCCCTCCCTCCCCCCAAGGAATAAGCTTTTTGTCATTAGGGAGTGGCTCACTTTTGTTTTCTTTGGTGCCTAGCACACAGTAGGCATTTCATAAGTTCTTATTGATCATTACCAAAGGACAGAGAGGAAGTTAGCTGGAACGACAGTCTCATCTTGGTCACTGGTCCTGACAATGAATTATGCAGGCCACTTTCGTGGATGGGAAATAATGTTACTCAAATTACTACCAGTGGTCTAACCCTGGCCACCTGCTTTGAACTGTTAGCTGGGATAGACATGTCTCCTTGGGATGATGAGGGCTTCCACCTGAGCTGGCCCACAACAAGCCCTCAGCTGCCAAATACCCAGCGTGAGCTTGGGCTGAGAAAGTGCAGCTTGTTTGAACAGGGATATATGCTCCCCTTTAGCATGGACATATCTGCCTGTACTTTTTTCCATTTGTTGTCCGCCCCCCCCCCCGCCCACCCCGGCCAACCATTGGGTGTGTTTCATCCATCCGTGTAGGAGGAATGGATATTACCTGGGCATTTGAAGTTGAAGAGCTTACCACCGTCTCCTGTCTTTGACCCATGGCTTAGTCAATAAACACATTTAATATGTGCTTACTATGTGACAAGCACTATGCTAATTGCTGGGGCTATAAAAAAAGATGCAAGGGATAGTACCTGCCCTCAAGGAGCTCCTAATCTAAGCACTGGTGTATGGATTCCTATTTATTTAAGCTTCTTTAGAACTTTGAGTTCTGACACAATGTTATCTACGAAAGAGTGAGTCATGGGAGGATTTCATGGGGAAACCACAGCAGTGTTGAAGTGATCCAAGACTTCTGATGAATGAGCTGATGAAAGGCACTAGGCCCCTTGGAGGACTCAATCTGCACTAGGGCTCATGAGCCCTGGGCCTGGGATTGTGATTCTTGCAGTTTCCATTAGCACACCCTAGGCCCATTTCTTTCTGGGGAACAGAAAATATTGTCATAGTTACTGTTTGTGAAGTTTTTCCCTGAGTGACATTAGCTGCTAAGTTAAGGTGAGAGTTGTAGAAAGGACATTTGGTAAATGGAGGGCTTGCAGTCCTTACTCACTTTATTAACTAAAAAGGGGTCATTAAACAACCTTGGCATTGGCACAATGGTGTGGGGGTAAATGTTTGACAAGCAGTTCTCTGTATATATATATATATATATATATATATATATATATATATATATATATACGTACATATATATATATATATATATACATATACAGAGAACATAATTTAATTTTAATTTGAAATTACATTAGTAGCATTTTCTCTATCACATTCTCAAGTCTGGGCAATTGACGAAACAATAAACCAAGCCCAGATTTGTCATGTTTCATGATTTCTATGGTAAACATGGACACACTGAAAATTTAACAAGTGGCTCTTTTCACTGAGTGTTGAACAGTCACCAAGTTGACCTCAGCACATGTCTAGATTGGGGAAAAATATAAGCTGGGAATGATAAGGTATAGGTCCTGGAATACCCCATCCCCCCAACTTTCTTTGAACTTTTCCACATGGACAAGTCTCTGGTGTTCACATGAGGCATCTACGTATCCTAGCAATCCTTTCATTTGGACTTTCGTTGCGGCCCCACTCCTAATCTCCGGTTCTCTATTACCTCAAATCTAGCCCGACTCTCCATTGTCTGTTACCTCTACATCATCCCCAGCCACTTCCCCACTCTTGATTCCATTTAGACTCACTCCTTGACCACTGTATATAAGTGTGCATCTTGCCCCCATCAGATAGCTCAGATACCTGTCTGGCCAATAGCAGCGATTCTTAAAATCTCACCCACCCCAACTGGTGTTTTAATAAACCCTGTCTCTGACTGAAAGAAGGCTTGGGTTGAATTCTTTTGATGCCAGACCCACATCATTTGACCTTGAATTTTGGGGTTCCCAGATCATCTAGACTTCTACAGTATTTTTAGAATTGCTGAAGTTCAAAGCCAAAAGTAGCATCAAAGGAGTTTATTTTTCTTTCGTCATCAAAACCCTTTCTCCTAAAGTGACAAATAATATTCATTAATGCACATTCTTGTTCACCATAAAAAAGAAAAACCATGACCCTGATCTCCTATGATGTACTTTATCACGTATGTGAACATAGGTCACTGTATATGGAGGAAATCTCCATATATGTAACCTCCACCAATGGAGACTGGCCTTTGATCTGCATCTTTCATATTTCCGTGAGTTGAGTTAGTGGGAGCCATGAGCAGGTGGGTGACTTGGCCAGTCCCATTGCCAGGAGATGCCAATGCTAGGGCTTCCCAACTCTGAAGCCAGCTTGTCATCCATGATGATGCTCTCATTGTCATGAACACATACAGATTCATTGAACGGCGCATCTCGTAGGAGTCTCAAAGACTAACTTCTCCAGCCGGTGTCAATCAGGAAATAAGTGACAGAATCAGATTTGAATCCAGAACTTCCAATTCAAAATCCAGCACTCCTTCCTGTACAGCACATTGCCCTTTTACCTGGGCTGCCTTTGTCTGTTAGCTCTGCTTTTAAAGGGTAGCCCAAGGAGATGTCATTTCCTCATGTCATTAAGGACTAAGACAAGGAATTCCTTCCTAAGCTTTGCATATGATTCATGTCCTCTGACTAATACCTGTATGCCCCATTGAAATAGACAGGTAATGAGAAAGCACCACCCAGCTGAGGAAGCCAGGGTAAAATGAATACCTCCCATTCTCCACATCGGCTATTGCCCAAACATAATTTTCTGAAGTTTCATCTTGAATAAGCACAAATTCTCCTGAAGCAGGGGGAGGGAAATGCCCTGCTCCAGCCCAGAACAGCTTTCCCTCTTTATGCAGCTTAAAAACATATGCTCTTATGCTAAAAATTAGCTATTCACATTCATTTTGGGCATTATGTGGGTATTGGAGATGGGGAAAGGAGAAAAGTTCTCTCTTGACCGTTGGTTACCACACTGCAGAATTACTCAATGCCCCACCTTCTGTTCCTGTTAACCCACACAGAGCCCTCAAATGCCAGGGGCTTCAGGGCCTTCTACATTGCCTCATCTGTCTTCAATTCAATTCAAAGAACCTTTCCTAAGGTACTGGCAGACAATAAGCTGAGTGGGGTGGTATAGGGACACATGAAAAGAAAAGAAAAATGATCCCTGCTCCCAAGGAGCTGACATTTTAATTTTGGGGGGGACAGAATGGACCCAGATAACAGTACCAATTCTGTATGAAGTAAAAATAAAGTCATTTTTAGGAGGGGAAGGGAACAATTGTAACTGTTATCTGGGTCCCAAATCTCATGGGGTACTCCCATAAAACATATGCATTCTTCAGAGAGTGTGGTCTCCTCACCCTTCCTTCAGCCCTTCACACCAAACGATTCAAACCCCATCACTGCAGCTACTGCATCGTTCAGAAGAAGCTTAATTGACACTATTTGTTGCCACAGGCCAGTCATTGAATATTCCATTGGATCAAGTTAAGCCAAAGCAGCTGGCGCAGTGGCCATATCTGAGAAATGATGCAGCATCCTGCACCATTCACCTCATGCGTCTAAACTCTAGGAGGGGCACGTGCTCCAGTATTTTATTTTTTTTTCCTGAACTAAAGTCGATTATGAGAATTACCCAGAATATAACTTCCTTTTAGTAATCTTTTCATTTATACAGTTGCAACTATGATGCATCATGGTTTTTTGTCAGCTTATTTAACTCTATTAGTTCATATGAAACTTACACATCTCTCTGAATTCTTCATATTCCTCGTTTCTTGCTATTCAAGGACACTGCTTGCTATTTATATCAGAGTTCATTCTCTAGTCAGCACACACCCACATTTTTAGGTTTTTACTGCCACTAAAATGATTTTAATGAATATTTTGATATATTTGGAAGAGTTCTATCTTTGAATGTCTTTGGGTTTGTTTGATCAATGAGTGTGAACACTTTAACCATGTTGTTTTCTATAATTCCCAACTGTTCTCAGGAATGGGTGAATCAAGTCATATGTGTGTCAGTGGCTTATTGGTGTGTCCAGCACACATTTCCCTGGCCCTGTCTCTACTTGGACTCCAGTGCTGAAGACCACCTTGCTTCCAGCTTCTGAGCTTGGAACCAGGGTGGATTCCTGCCTGAGCTTTGGATAGCAGCCAGTCAGTCACCAGGGATGCATTGGCTGAGTGTGACTAAGTCTTTGGAACACCTTCTGCCTGAGGGGTTGAGGGGAATGCTGAAAGCAGGGTGTGGATGCTAGGTGCTTCAGTGCAGATCACGAAAGATTTGTTCAGCATGACAGTTTGATTGAAAGAAAGGGAAATCTGGAGACCCATTGTCAAGACTCTTGCCAATGGGTGGTACCCAGGGGAAAGGCTTTGATCATTCAACCAAATCAGCATTGGGAGAGCAAAACTTGAGGAGGGTGGAGAAGACTTCAATGGATTCTGGGTAAACTACTAGTATAGAGAAGAGAAAATGAAAGAGACACCCATTAACCACTGATGTCTTTTTAGAAGCTCTGCTGTCCCAGAAAGAGTCCAGCAATGATGCCACTTATTTATTGATGAGATGATTGTCAGTGTTTATCCCCACTTCACAGATGAGGAAAAGGGAGGTATAGAGGGATTAATCTACTTTCCTAAAATAATAACAATGCACACTGGTTACCAGATTCAGATTAATATGAAGGTTCATCCCCACATTTCTGGGACCATCAATTCTACTTCTGAACCCTGGAAGGCAGCAAATGAAGATCCACCCATAAATCTGCATAAAGTATCAGCACTTTAAGGACTTTCTATACAGGTGTCAACCCTTCCATGACTTTGTCAATAGCTATGGGATTACAGGTAATAGATTTTGATCTGGGAGGAATCATAGAGATTCCAAACACTCAGTTGTCTGATGATTGACTTGCCTGTGGATGCTGAAATGCTAAGTGGCCTTTAGTGCTGGCTAAAAGAACAGTTTAGCCCTAAAACATGGAAACAATCCAGAGCTAGGGCCAGTAAAGTGTAAACCATCTCTCCAGTTGCTGGGGTAATGGGGAAAGGTAGATTGAAGGTCAAACTGACTCCTCCATCCTTGTGGGTTGGCTGGTTATAAAGATCTCTCTCCAGTCCCAAAGTGTTTCCTCCCATGTTTCATTCTCCCTTGATATGTAGACTTTTAAAAATAATAATAAACCTTTCTCCACCAAAAAAAGGAAAAATAACCACAACCCAAGGGATCTCCCAGTATTTTTGGAAGACTAAGAAATGAAATAAAATAGAATTGACTGGGGAGTATGCTCAATGTACCCTGCCCTCTTCTTACCACTATCCATAGCAAAGTGTCTACATTGTGGATACAAGAACTTGAATTTAAATAAAGAAGACCATTTCACATCTAGGTGCTTGCTGTTTGCTGGCAGGCAAGTGAGCTAACTTCCTTAGCCTCAGTTTCTGTCAAATGAAAATAATATCTTCTAGTAATTGTCTCACAGAGTTGCTGTGAGTCAAATGAGATCCCAAAATGAAGGACTTTGAAAATTGTAAGTTGCTATATAAATTTCTATTATTGTTACTACTACCACTACTATTACTACTGCTGCTGCTGCTACTTTTCCCTGTAATCTTAAAATGAACTCTCCCTCTTCCTCAGGTCTTATGACATTCTGTCTCTTGGTCCCCTTTAGTTAGTCCATTTTTGAATGGGTGTTGGTAACCATCAAAAGATCGTTTGTTGGCCTCTCAGGGAGTGAGCTTCTCCAAGCTTAGGCAGGCTGGGCCTTGGAAGACAGACAAGTTGTTCCTTATCAGATCTCTGATTTAAGATCTGCTAGCTTAGTAGGACCCCCAAATCATATGAACTCAGTCTCTAAGAACTTAGGATAATCCCTCAAACATTCTTTCATTCAACAAACATTCATAAATCACTGACTACATGTCAAACACTGAGCTAACTGCTGGGAACATGCACGTATGTGTGTGTGTGTGTGTGTGTGTGTGTGTGTGTGTGTGTGTGTGTACATATGCATATGAGTGCATTGTATTTATTTTTCCCCTTCAATGGCATGTGAGTTCCTTGAGGGTAGAGCTAATTTTATTTTTTTTTCTATGTAAAGACAGCTTTATTTGGGTCACTACAGTGCTGAGTGTAGGAAGTACAAGGAACACTTTATTAGGCTACATCTTTCCATGTGTCTTCATCTTAAAGGACAGTGTGCATGGTACTCACGGTATTCGTGTTAGCGAATGGAGCCTAGCAGTACATATTTACTCTTTTAATATGAAGTATAGGAAAAGAAATAGATTGATGGCTTGGATGGAGAGGTCACCTCAGCATCAGAAAGTCCTGGGATCAAGTCCCATATTTGGCAGATACTGGCAGTGTACCCCATGGGGCAGCCCCATTTGTTCCTGAAGACTCTCTCCCACCTCCCATTACACATCTGGCTTTCCCTGAGCTACAACAGCCTTTGAAGAGCACACTCTCCCCCTCCTCCTAGCACACCTCAGCTCTGACACTGGCTCTGGAATCCGACCAGTGGAGACTCATCTTTCCCACCTCAGTTATTCCTTAAACAACTTGGATCTTTGCAGGGTTCATTTCTTTTCAACCTTTCCTCTATGTATGAGTCATTGTCCTGTGGAACAACAATCTTACTGAGGCCAGAACCTATATTCTTCCAAAGCTGAATACAAGGTCTTATGTGTACAGTAGATGGTGCTTAATGAACAGTCATGGAACTGAAGTGAATTGATGTCTTTATGCATTCTTATCATCAAACATAGTCATTGAGTGTCTGCTGTGGGCATGTCCCTGCTTCGTTCCTTAACAGTGCCTGCTCCCAGAGGAAGTCAGTCTCCCCAGACAAAGAGGCTGCTCTCTGGTCAAGGTCAAGGTGTGGTGACTTGTAAGAAGGCTGTGTGTCTTTCAGAGTCAGCCTTGTGGTACAGTCTTTGAGGATTGTCCCTTATAGCAAACAAAAACAGGCCAACAAAACTAATCAATGAGAGGTCATGGGATATTCCGAACCTATGGTCTCCACCTCTCTAAGAAAAGGAGATCAATGCATTTTTCCATTTTTTTTCTAGAGGCCATAATAGGTAAGTTACATATCTGCTTTCAAATGAAAGATCCAGATGTTTTCTGCATTTGTGATGGACTGAGGGATTACACCAGGGCCAGCTCTTTTGGCGACCACAGAAACTCAAGACACTTTGGACTTCAGAGAGCACGAGTTCCAGAGAACCCACAGATGATTCATTACGGTTCCATCATAGACTAGCAATTGTAGGTACCTTGGATTTCTTATTTTCTATCATCCATTAGTTTCTTCTCTGTGGTAGTTGTGAGTAGAACAGCTGGAGTTCTATTAGGGATAAGTGAACCCTCTTCCTGACCATCGTCTGCCATCCAAGAGTGTTGCTGTGAGAATGGTCCTCTGGGGTCTTATGATAGAGGAAAACCTTGAAATGCAAACACTTATCAACCTAATGAGCCAGGAAACCAACAGACTTAATGATCTTGTATTCAGGGACACAACAGAACTTCCTCCTCAGTACCTTTCACGAACTCCCACTAACTCTAGTCAGTCTTGAAACCTTCACTTGAGTAGCAGTAGTATGTCTCATTATTACAAAAAAAATAGTTTATGACACTTGGAATAATTCCATTATAGTGTTTTTGTACTGTTATGGATTTAGATTTGGCAGACATACACCATTTCAGGGCTGTTTAGTTTCTCCATCTAAGGCTCAGAAAACTGCTATCATGTGGATGTCCAGCTATTTACAATAGTTTCTTCCCATCTATTTCAACCTACCATATCGTAAATTTTTACTCAGAAAAGTAAAGATCAGGGTCCCAGACAGATATGATGAGATATAGGACAAGAATTTTTTTATGCTGAAGAAAGTGTTAGAAAAGATTTCCTGAGCCTAGAGCAGAAGCACCTGCAATTTCAAGGTTGGAAACTGTGTCAATGGCCATCTCATCCAGCCTTGACCCCCAAAGAATGTCTTCTGTAACAAACCCAAATGGGTATCCAACTCTCCAGCAGAACATTTTCAGGAAAGAGAAGCCCACAACCTCTTTTGAATAGCTCTGGTAATTAGGAAGAGAGTGTGTATGAGTGTGTGTGTGTGTGTGTGCATGCACAGGTATGTACGTGTTTTTCTTACATCAAAACTAAATGTTCCTACTGGTAGTTTGGAGTCATTGCCCAATTTCATGTTTTTATCTTTTGCGTTTCTTTTTTTTCCTCCTTTTTTAAAATTATGATTTACTTATTTAATATTTTTAGTTTTTAGCATTGTTTTGCATGAGAGTTTGAATTACAAATTTTCTCCCCATTTCTACTCTCTCCCCCCATGCCAAGGTGGGATATATTCTGATTGCCCCATTCCCCAGTATGCCCTCCCTTCTGTCACCCCACTCCCCCCATCCCCTTTTCCTTTCCTTTCTTGTAGGGCAAGACAGGTTTCTATGCCCCATTGCCTGTATACCTTATTTCCTACTTGCATGTAAAAGCGTTTTTTTAAACATCTTCTTTTAAATCTTTGAGTTCCAAATTCTCTCCCCTCTTCCCTCCCCATCCACCCTCCCTAAGAAGGCAAGAAATTCAACACAGGCCACATGTGTATCATTATGCAAAAACCTCCCACAATACTCATGTTGTGAAAGACTAACTATATTTTGCTCCTTCCTATCCTATCCTATCCCCCTTTATTCAATTTTCTCCCTTGACCCTGTACCTTTTTGAAAGTGTTTGCTTTTAATTGCCTCCTCCCCCATCTGCCCTCCCTTCTATCATTTCCATTTTTTTATCTCCTTCCTCCTTCTTTCCTGCGGGGTAAGATACCCAAGTGAATGTGTATGTTATTCCTTCCTCAAGTCAAATCTGATGAGAGCAAGATTCACTCATTCCCCCTCACCTGCTCCCTCTTCCCTTCTAACAGAACTGCTTTTTCTTGCCACTTTTATGTGAGATAATTTACCCCATTGTATCTCTCCCTTTCTCCCTCTCTCAATATATTCCTCTCTCATCCCTTAATTTGTTTATACACACATATGTATATATGTATATTCCCTTCAGCTACTCTAGTACTGAAGTCTGATGAATTATACACATCTTCTTTCCATGTAGGAATGAATACCAAACAGTTCAATTTTAGTAAGTCCCTTATGATGTGATACCTTTTTATACTTCTCTTGATTCTTGTGTTTGAAAGTCAAATTTTCTATTCACCTCTGGTCTTTTCACTGTGAAAGCTTGAATGTCCTCTATTTTGTTGAAAATCCATATTTCTCCTTGGAGTGTGATATTCAGTTTTGCTGGGTAGGTGATTCTTGGTTTTAATCCTAGCTCCATTGACCTCCAGAATGTCATATTCCAAGCCCTTTGATCTCTTAATGTAGAAGCTGCTAGATCTTGTGTTATCCTGATTGTGTTTCCACAATACTCAGATGCTTTCCTTCTGGTTGCTTGCAGTATTTTGTCCTTGATCTGTGATCTCTGGAATTTGGCAACAATATTCATAGGAGTTTTCTTTTTGGGATCTTTTTCAGGAGGCAATTGGTGGAGTCTTTCAATTTTTGTTTTACATT
>JAQQSZ010020682.1:0-10086 GCA_028646595.1 Phalanger gymnotis
AAACAGATTCAAAAAAATTAAAAAGGAACTTGGAGGTCATCTAGTCTGATCAATATATAAATAAGAATAGCATCTAGAATGTACCTAACAAATAGTCATGCAATTTTTGTTTGCAAAATTCCAGTGGGAAGGGAACTCACTACTTCCTATGGCAGTCCATTTCATTTTGGGATAGCTCTAATTGTGAGGAAATTCATCTACCACGCACACACATTTTCTGTTTTTATTCAGTCATTTTTAAATCATGTCCTACTCTTCATGACACCATTTTGGGTTTTCTTGACAATACTGGAGTGGTTTGCCATTTCTTTTTCCAGATCATTTTACAGATAAGGAAACCGAGGCTAATAGGGTTAAGTGACTTGCCCAGTGTCACACAGCTAGTAAACATCTGAGGTCAGATTTGAACTCAGGAAGGTGAGATTTCCTGACTCCGGGTTCTGTCTTCTGTGCACTATAGTGCCATCTAGCTGCCCACTCACACTTTTACAAATAGAAAATTCAAATCCCTCTTCCATATCATATCTCTTCAAAATACTAAAAGATAGTTGTCATGCTTCCCTTAAATGGGTTTTGGGAAAACACAAAGTTAGATAAAACAGTACTATAGCAGGTTGTTAATGCCAAGGAATGATGTTTAAATTGGGTGATTGGCCAACTGATGTTATAATGGTTTTGCAGGGAATTTGGCTATAATGATTTTTCGAGGCTATTGTGAAGGGCTGCTGATAGGACAATTATAAATTAGATATGTCTCTGTTTTTAAAGAAAATATGTCTCAGTTTTATTGCTCTCAAGTGGAGTTAGTATAAAGTATATGAAACAAGATCTATACTAATGAGAACATGAAATTAATTAATAAAAATCATAGTAAATGGTCTAATGAATAATATAGAAAAATTCTGTAATATGCAAAAGTGATAAGAGGCCACACACTGAAAGAATATATAATTTCTTTCATTCCTTGGTTTAGCAAAGTTGTACCCTTAGAATGAATTCTACATTCTCAAATTAAAAGCTCTGAGCATTTTTCAGGAAAGGAATCTTCAAAATTTTCCAAAGTTAAGCAAATATATCAATATCAATATCATGTATATATATACATATATACAAATATGTGTACATATATATATATATATATAAACATATATGTCTTAAGTATATAAAGTTCTGGAATACTGGAGTCTAAAATAAGAGGACTTCATGTCAAAGAAAAAATAGATTCTGTGGGTTTATTTCTAGATGCATTTCCAAAATGCATTCTTAGATCTAAGTTTTTGAAAATATTGTGATTATTAGGTGGTTGTATTACTTGGGGCAATCTGCTAAATTTTGTTTGGTTATACTCCTGGATTGCCAAGAATTTTCCCTTTTAATAGCACCAGTGCATTTAAGAACTTGGAGATTTCTATCCAGAAGTTAGATTAAATGGAAAAAAAGTTGAGAGTTTGTGATTGTAAACCAGCACCACAATAGAATGTTGGTCATGGAAAAAAGAGAAGAATGATTGCTGAGGCCACACAATAATTACTTAGGCTATTATTAATGCCTTTTAATGTATAGAGCCAAATATGTTTTTGAAGACTGATTGCTCCTTGTGCTGGCCTCATATCACTGAGTCTAAATTTTCTTCCCCAAGACTCTGTAGCCTGAACTATTGCTCCCAGTGGATTTCCACGTCAACTCCACAGAAAACTTACTTTTCTGTTTTCCCTATCATACCTTTTGTTTGTCATCTTATCCATTCCATTAATTGATCCATTTTGAATAATTCAATCGATTTAATTCAACAAGCATTTATTGAAAGCCTAGGCACTAAGGATACAAAATATATTCAAAATATATACAAAATAGTTTTGAGATTTGAGCTAGGGACTCTTTAAGATGAGAGTGAAGAGGAAGGCATTCCAGGCATCAAGGGAAGCCTAAGGAAAAGTGGGAAACAGAATAATATGTAATGGGAATAGCAAATAGGTACATTTGGCTGGAACAGAGATTACATGATGGGAAGTAATTTGCAATTAGCTCAGAAAAGTAGATTGGAACCAAATTGTGAAGTGCTTTTCATACTGCACAGAGAAGTTTATATTATTCCTAGTGGCAAGAGGAAACTAAAAAAGCTTTTCGATGTAGTCAGAATTGTGCTCTAGTCATACTGATTGGCAGTTGTATGGAGGATGAATTGGAGATAGGAGAGATTGGGAGCAGGGAAACCAATCAAACTATTGCAATAATATTAGTGAGAGGCAGTGAAACTCTAACTTAGGATGGTGGCTTTATGGTTGGAGAGAAGAAAACCGATGTAATGTACTAAGAATCCATTGAACACCACAAAGGGTTCTATCAGGAGAATTAGATAGCATAAGACATGGTTCCTTTGCTCAAGATGTCTGTGGAGCTACTTGGGACAAGATGAGCATATTTCAAACAGAGAACAACAGAGGAAATATATGATTAAATACTAAATAGTGCAACAACCACTGTAAGGTCTACAGGAGATCAGGGAACAGATATCATTGTGTGTTGGAGTCATTAGGGTAGGCTTTATGAAAGAGGGAGAATATAACTTGAACTGAGAAAGACAGATGACAGCTAGAAAGATGGAGAACATCTGAGGAAGAAGGAGGATCAGCCCTCAAAAAAACCGGATCAGGAGAATAGACACGGCACGGACAGACAACAGCTAGAATCCCAGAATCAGAGAGTTTGAGCTAGAACAGTAGAGGTCATCTGGCCCAAACCCCTCATTATACCAGGGAAAAACCTAAGGACAAGAAGAATTCAGTGTTTTGCTCAGTCATGCAGAGAAATACTTGAATCTGAGAATGTCTAGGAGTAGAAAAAAGCAAGCTCATTTCCTTCCAGTCTCTTTCCAGAAAGGCAGATTGACTTCAAGGTTAGGAAGATTTGGGTTCAAGTCTTGCCTTTGATACAAACCAGCTCTCATCTAACCCGGGCATGCCATTTAACTTCTCAGGCAAATTGCTAAGAGTGTGAATGGCAGGGCAGTTGCTATCTCCATTAGTAGAATGGGGTTTTTCATCAGGGAATTCTCTACATCCATGAAATAATAGACCTATCTGCCCTCTCCCCTTCCAAAATACTACAGGCATAGCTTCATTTGGGCCAGGGGCTGTTCTTCAGCAGAACTTTTTTTTCTTTCCCATTCACAGATGTCATCTTTTTGTGGCTGTTGCTTGGTGTCATTTTCAAATCTCTATTGGTGTCCACAGCTGTTAGATGAGAATCCATATGAAATTTTATGCAATAACATTTTCATAAAAGACTCACAATGTGAAAGACATTGTCCTAGGAAGTATGTAGGGACATTGAAAAAGTTAAAATTCATTATTTTTTGGAAGATTATTTATATTATTCATAAAGGGTAACTAAACTTCCTATTTGTTTTTACCAACAATCTCATTATCGGGCACACCACCCCCACCCCAAG
This sequence comes from Phalanger gymnotis, assembly GCA_028646595.1. Lineage (NCBI taxonomy): Eukaryota > Metazoa > Chordata > Mammalia > Diprotodontia > Phalangeridae > Phalanger > Phalanger gymnotis. Next base: position 3,452 of record JAQQSZ010020682.1, read on the forward strand.
GAGGTCAAAGGCTATATACACACCTAAATATCCATTGTAACACCTTTTCTGGTGGTCAAAAAATGGAAGCAAATGGGTACCCATTGATTGCAAAATGTGATATGAACATAATGAAGTATTATTGAGCTATAAGAAACAAGGCATATGAAAGATTCTGAGAAATGTCGCAAGGCATTTATAAAGTGATATCAAATGAATTACAATGAAGAGGATTATGTATATGTTATATATATATGCAATATAATGATGTAATAATGTAAGTGAAAAATATATGTAAGTGAATATAAGTGAATAAATAATGCAAGTGAATGTAATAATGTAAGTAAATGCGATGTAAGTAAAAATAATATAATAATAATATAAATGAAATACTTATAATAATGTAAGTTAAAAATAGCACAAAAATAATGTGTGTGAATAATGTAATATGATATAAATGAAAAAATAACCCCAAAATGTCAGAATTCAGACAAATTACTAATCTTTCAAGAGCCAATTTCGGTTCCAGAATCCTAATGATGAAATAGACTTCTTTGGGTGGAGATGTGAGGAACGCAGGTATGGAATGTTGCATATATTGCCAGTTGTGGTTGCTGTGGTGATTTATTTTGCCTGTTTCACTGTTGCAGGCAGGGGTCGGCGGGGGCAGGGAAGATTCTCTGGGTGGATCAGGGTGGGAATTAATGAGAAACTTCTCTGTTTGGCACTTAAAGCCCTTCACAACTTCACTCTAACCTGGCTTTCAGACTTATTACTTGACTCTCTTTCATTAGTGTTATGATTCAATCAAACTAGCCTTGCTATTTCTCATGTAGAATTCTCCATGCCTTTGCACAGGCAAGTCTCCTACCCCTAGAACACGCTCTTTCCACACCTCTGCTTCTTAGGATCCCTCATTTCCTTTAAAGCTCAATTCAAGAACTACAAAAAACTACATAAAACCTTTCCTGATCCTCTTCACTTGCTAGTGCCCCTCCACTGACCAAGTTAGTTAGTATTTATTGATATAGTTCATACATACATACATACATACATACATACATACATATATATAGTTCATACGTACATACATACATATATATGTATATATATATGTGTATATATATATATGTGTGTGTGTATATATATACATATATAGGCATATGGTCTCTCCCCAATAGAATGTAACCTTCTTGAGGGTAGAGACTATTTCATTTTTATATTTGTATCTCTAGCACCTCAAACAATTGTTGGAGCATAGAATAAGGTGAAAAAGTGCTTTTTTTTGATTGACTAAAGTGATACAGATGTAAAAAAATTTAAAATTAAAAACATTAAAAAACCTTTTTACAAAGAAAAAGCATGATTTCTACCCTGAAAGGGCTCACAGACTTAGAAGAAACACCCTAGAATGTACAATCCAGCTGACAAATATTTCTACTTGTCACTAAATCCAATAACCTGTTTTTCTGTCCAATTCAAATCTTCAGTCTCCTTGTGGCATTTGACACTAGAGACCACTCCTTCTTGCCTTCTCATTGTTCTCCCATAAGCTCTCTGACTGCTCCTTTTCTGTCTCTTTTTCTTGGTGCTCATTCTCAGACATTCCCCACCCCCATCCCTGTTCCTGTCTTTCTGGATTTCAAAACATGCCCCTGCCACTTCTGCCCTATCCTGGGACTTCCCTTAGTACCAGAGCCTCATGACCCTGGAACAGCCTACTCCTCAGGCAACCTGCTCATCTTAAAATATCCCTTCTCAAGGCCCACCTCTCTTCTCCCATTGGTGAGTTCATTTTGTGGAAGGTCTCAGGCCAGCCTGTCTTCATTCCATTCCTAGGTCTGTTTCTGACTTTCTGGACTTGGAAACTAAGCCCTTTCATTAAATCTTCATCTCTCTTCCCTACACTTTTCTGCTCCCTCCCTCCCTTCTTCTTTCCTTCCTTCGTTCCTTCGTTCCTTCCTTCCTTCCTTCCTTCTTTCCTTCCTTCCTTCCATCATTGGTATTCTCCATGGCACCAAGCTAGATGTCATTCTCTTTTCTCTCTAAACTCAATTGACCGACAAACTTATATACATACATACATATATACATATACATACATACATACATACATACATATAGAGATAGAGACAGACAGAGAGACAAAGCACTTCACTTTCATGTTTCCAGCTGCCTTTTAGCTGTCTCCACCAGAATATCCCCCCAGAAACTCAAACTCAACCTGTCCAAAACCGCGACTATCATCTTCCCTTGAAAACTTGCCCTTCCTCCTGCCCCTCGCTTTATCATTTCTGTTAATGCCTAAACCATACCCTCATTGACCAAGGCTCATATCTGTGGAGTCTTGTTGACTCTTTTCTAATGTTCACATTCCACATCTAATCAGCTGCCAAGAGCCATCAAATATAAGTCCACACTACCATTCATATGCGGGGCAGGTAGATAGCTTGGTAGATACAGCATTGATCAGGGTGTCAGGAAGACCTAAGTTCACCTCCAATCTCAGACACTTCCTCTATCCACTGAGCCAAATGTTCAGGCACGTCCGACTCTTTGTGACCCCTTCTGGGGTTTTCTTGGCAAAGATACTGGAGCAGTTTGCCATTTCCTTCTCCAGCTCATTTTACAGATTTTTGAGGAAACTGAAGGGTTAAATGACTTGCCCAGGGTCACACAGCTAATGTGTGTCTGAGTGTGAGTGTCTGAGGCCAGATCTACTGGAGTAAAGAGTCAGCAAGGCAACGCAGCAGATAGAACTCAGGGTCTGGTGTCAGGAAGACCTTAGTCCAAATCTGGCTTCAAATACTTCTTACCTCAGCTCCTTAATTCAATTCAATTCAATTCAGCTCTCTGAATCACAGACTCTCAGAGCTAGGCCGTTCACCCCATAACTGAACAAGAATGCCCTCTACAGCATCCTGATGAGTGTCCACCAAGCCTTTCCTTGGAGATCTCCAGTAAGGGGGAACTAACTACCCCCAGAACTGCCTAATGTACTATATGGGCGATCTATACTTGTTAGGAATTTTTCCCTCACATCAAACCTAAAGTTTTGTCTTTCTAGCTTTTTTACCCACGTACCCTAATTCTACTTTCTGAGGCCGTGCAACACAAATTGCATTCCTCTTCCATATCTTAGCCTTTTACGCACTTGAAGAACTATCACTTCTCTCCTACAAAGTATTTCCTTTTCAAACTCAAATGTACAAAAAAGCAATCCCAGTTTCTTTGGTGGATGATGATGGTGATGCTAATGACAGATAACATTTATGTGGCATTTACTATGTGCCAAACACCAGGTAAGTATTCTTACAAATGTTATCTCCTTTGGTCCTCATGATAACCCTGAGAGGCAGGTTCTATTGTTATCCTCATTTTACAGATGAGGAATCAAGAGAGACAGAGGTTAAGTGACTCACCCGGGTTCACACATCTAGGAAGTGTCTGAGGCTGATTTTGCACTCGGGTCTTTCTGAGTACAGGCCAGATTAAAATTTCCAAGCCCTTCACCATTTTGGTTGCCTTTTTCTGGACAATCTTCAATTTGTCAATGCATATTCATAAAATGTCATGTCCAGAACTGAACATATTACTCCAGGTACAGTCTAACTACGACAGAATATTTTTTCTTTATTACCTTCAATTGCATTCACTTTTTCAGTTGCCATATTATACTCAATACTCATATTGAGTTTGCCATTCACTAAGATTCCCAGATCTTTTTCACACAAGCTATTATACAGATGAATCTCCTCCATTTTGTAGTTGTGAAGTTGCCTTTCTGAATCTGTGTGAGGTATTACATTTATCCCCATTGAATTTAATCTTTTTAGAATCCAGCAAATGATTTAAACTGTCCAGATCTTTTTATATAGTGATAGTCTGCAAATAGGTCAAATTTATGTTTATTAACAATTTGATAAGCATGCCAGGTAATTGTTAGTAGTGTTAAAGGTCATAGGACTAAGCACAGATCCTGCTATTCAAACAGATTCTGTGACTCCAAGCTCAGTCTTCTTTCTACTTCTTACACTCTATTTTAGCTTTTCCCCCTCATATCCAGGAGGCACACTCCACTGAAGACTTTCTTCCAAGTTGATATCAAACCATTAATGACCAGACTTCGGATCCATCCATTCAACCAGTACTAAATCCATCTATCTACTCTCATCTAGCCCACATCTCTCTACATTTTCCACAAGAGGAGTATGAGGGACTTTGTCAAAAGTTTACTACTCCTCTTTATACCTCTAACTGCCTACTAAGAAATAATTCATTTGATGTGGAGCCCTGAACAAGGTGTACTGGAATGTGAGGGGAAAAAATGGAAGGCATAGGTAGCTTCTTTGAGAAGCAAATTCTTGCTGAAAGCGTTAGTTTGCCTCTCCAAGGGATCAGGGAAAGTCAGCCTCGTTATAACTCTTTCCTAAGGGGTCTGCACACAAATGGGAGCATGTTTTACCATGGCCTCGTGGAGCTAATGAAATAAAAAGGAAAGTAAATGTTTAGAAATTGATTTAACAGGATCTATACTCAGGAGTCAGTTATGGAGCAGAAAACGTTCCAGTGGTCTAATTGGGCCCACAGTCAATTGCAAACATCAGATGTTTCTGGGTAAATGATAAAGTATTCTGTGTGTAGTCAGCTTTGTATACATAGCTGGCTTAGAAGAGCTGGGTTCTGTTAAGTGGAGCCTTACTGCATGATACAGTTGAAGGACATGGGGGCCTCCTTTTACAGGCAAAGCCCATTCCTTGGGCCAGTTGGCAGGGAATACTGCATGGGAACCCACCCTAGATGAATCCTCATTAACCCTGAACCATTTTCCCCCAGCCTAAGTAAATGTAGAGTAGGAAGCAGGGAGGTCATCAGAAATAGATAGGAATTCACACTTTGGGGAGACAGAGGGTATTTTTTTAAAATATCAAATACCTCTGAGAAGAACAAAACCATCCAGGCAGTCTGCAAGGAACGCTGGACCCACATCACATCACAGGCAACTCATAGGCAGCCAGCACAATTGTGCAAGCACTTTGCCAAGTAGCTCAATGCTGCTGATGGAAAAAATTATCCTCAGTGCATTGGCATCTGGAGCCTGGGTCTGCCATCCAAGAAAGGAGAGGGACTGGAAGAGTGTAGCAGGCTTGTTCAGCTTGAGCAGCCCTAGCAGAAATCTGGGGTGGCTTAATTAGTGAGACACACACACACACACACACACACACGCACACACACACATACACACACACACACACACACACACACATACACACACACACACACGAAAAGAAAAGGGAGAGAGAAAAGAAAGATAAGATATAGACAGACAAAGGCATTTGTTTATAATGATCCCCTCCCCAAATAAAAAAGCTGAAAATTAAAAGTAAGATTATCTCGTAAAAAAAAGATCCTCCCTTCAACACCCCCTCCCACTCCACAAGGCTATGCCTATACGGGCATATGTCTATGCCATATAACTGTGGTCCCTATTCAAAAAGAATTCTGGATGACTAGAAATTCCAGTGTCTGTTGGACACTAGAAAGAGGGGGCAGTATTGGTGAGTGCAAAACTCCATGTTTTTATAATTATCCATTCTCTCTACTCATCCAACTTATCCAATGTAAACATTCACCCCAGTGAAGAAGAAATACTGAGAGGTGGAGTAGGGTGAGATGGCCAACAACAGGAGAGCACCAGTCCAAAATGATGAAAAATGGGCTGATTTACAAAGACAGCAAAGAACCTCAGTAGTTCAGTGGGTAGATTAAGCTTCCTGTTTAGCACAAAAATCAAGCACCTTACTAACAAATGAGGCAGTACTCCTCCCCTGCAAATCCAAGCCTCTGAGCTTATTTGGAGGAGGGGTCCAATCTTTCCAAGTATCTCTTCAGAAGGCAATTGCAAGACATTGCTAAAGGTCATGTCTGAACCATCCCAGGATAAAAATAAGACATGTTTTCTTTCTTTTTTTTATTTTTATTTTTAGTTTGCAACACACTATTCTACATAATTTTGAGTTCTAGATTTTCTTCCTTCCCTCCCCCCTCCCTCCCCAAGACGGGCATGGAATCCCATATAACTTCCATGTATAACTTGGCATTGAATTAATTTACACACTAGTCAAGTTGTGGAGAAGAATTATGACCAATGGAATGAATCATGAGAAAGAAGAAACGGAACCAAAAAAAAAGAAACACAACCCAACAACAAATACAAAAGAGAGGAAAAAAAAAGGGGGGGGGAGAAAAAGGCAAGCATGAAGTGTGCCTCGATCTGCATTCATACTTCATAGTTCCTTCTCTGGATGTAGATAGCACTCTCCATCATGGGTCCTTTGGAGCTATCTCTGCATATTGTGCTGCTGATAAGAACAAACTCTGTCAGGGTTAGTCATCACAGAATCCATATATCTGTGGTTGTGTATAATGTTTTCTGGCTCTGCTCCACTCACTCAGCATTATATCGTGTAGCTTCTTCCAGGTTGTTATGAAGTCTGTATCATCCCCATTTCTTATAGCACAATAGTATTCCATTATCTTCATATACCACAGCTTGTTCAGCCATTCCCCAATTGATGGGCATCCTTTTGATTTCCAATTCCTAGCTACCACAAAAAGAGCCACTACAAATATTTTTGTACATATGGGTCCTTTTC
>JAQQSZ010020683.1:0-10086 GCA_028646595.1 Phalanger gymnotis
GGGCTCTAAATGTCTTAGATTCTTCTCGTACAAACCCTCTCGATATCTTGGGTTCTTTGTATGACTAAGTTACATTGTTTTTGAAATTTGTTATTGTCCAGTCATTTAAGTCATGTCCAATTCTCCATGACTCCATTTTGGGTTTTCTTTGCAAAGATATTGTAGTAGTTTGCCATTTCCTTCTCCAGCTCAGATTTTGTTCTTGCTGTTCAGTCCTATCCAGCTTTTCATAACCCCATTTGGGATTTTCTTGGAAAAGATACTGGAGTGATTTGCCACTGCCTTCTCCAGTTCATTTTATAGATGAGGAAACTGAGGCAAATGAGGTTAAGTGACTTGACCAGGGTCACAACTAGTAAGTGCCTGAGGTCAGATTTGAACTCTGAAAGATGAGTCTTCCTGACTTAGGCCAGGCACTCTAGGTACTCTATCCACTGAACTACCTACCTGCCCCCTCTCTTGGAATATATCCAGGAATATAGGGGCTGAATCTTCCTAGCCAGGAGGGAATGCTACCAAGTGACTGAATGTTCCTTGAAATTTTAAGATGCCTGTGAAAAGTGTAGTGTTACTGGAAACATTGTGATCAATCCTCACATCAGAGTACTGGTACATAGCAAACGTGATTCTTATTTGGCAAATGCAGAGTATGAACTAAAGAGAAGTTAAATAGTGCAAATGACATACTGTAGGAAGGAAGGGGAGGAAAGCAAAGTTCAAAGTATTTCTGAAAGGAAAAGACCATAGATCTGAGGTGCTTTAGAGCAACTAAGAATCAATCCTTTTGTTTTCCATCCCAAGAAACTAAAATTTCACCTTGCAGGCTGAAAGGAAATCAAGTTAGAGATCATAGTAATTATATTGCTTGCAATATTACAGCATAGAAATTAGCTGGAAATTAAGTTGCTTGCATTTACAGGTCCTTTTTCCCTGTGCCAAGGAAATTAAAGAAATGCTTGTTCACGTTGCTATATAATCATGAAAAAATGAACTGGATACTGATTTGGTGATGATAAATTGAACTGCAATTATACTAACTCAGATTACTTATTCTGAGACATGAAGGACTGAAACCAAGCTTACCATTTCCCATTCTAGTCCACCAACCTATTGCTCAATATATTTAATCAATCTTAACAACTAACCTCAGGCTTTCTCTTGTTACAGAGAAATCTTTGTGGAATCTGTAGCAATGGTTGATTCTTTTCGGGTTAGTGATTTAAAATCATTCATTTTTATTCACACGTTCTTTCCTGTTCCATTAACAACCTTCTCCCAAAAGAACATTTGAGAAGAAAAGCAAGAAAAATATTTTCCTCACATAATTTTTTCCGCCATCAACTGCTTGTCCTGTTTTAAAACAAAAATCATTATGGCCAAAGCGTTATCACACTCCAGGAGTCAGGGCAGTGAAACTGTTGGGGTAAGAAGACAGCATTTGCTGGTAATCGCTCTAAGGATATCAACTTGCCTCCTAATCTGAAATTGTGTGGCATATGTAGCAGTGGTGAGGTGTTGAGTTTTTCAGCTACTTTACTATTTCCCTCCCCCTACTGACTCATTGCTAAAATGGGTTTCCTGAAATTAGCAGTCACTCCTCCACTCAAGGAAGTAATATCCAAGAGCTCTAATTCTCTTTATCCTTTTGTTAGCCCTGAGCCCCCAGCCAGAAACAATATTTTTGGCAAAATACTCCAGTGTTAGATATATCCTTCTTTCTCTTCTATGGGTGTGTTTCCTCTTCAGCTGCCTCTTCCCAACTGTGTTCCCACTAAGTATACCTTAACTAGCAAAAGCCAATGGTAAACACTATTTAAAAAGAAAGTAAATACTTGAAATAAATAAAATTATACCAACTTTTGCCATGTCCAGCGGAAAAAGTCTTAAAGGTCCAGACACCTCATGCTTTATTGACCCAAACACCATTGCTCCCAGAGTTGTCTTTTTTCTTTCTAGTTGTTAACTCTGCTTATCTTCTACTTTCCTCCTAGCTCTGCTTGCCTTCTTATAGCTTCCCTTTCTCCAAAAACATTTTAGTTTTATTTGTCCTATCAGGAGCTGTAGTTCTTTTTTTTTTCTTCAAGACTCAACAGGATTGACTTTTAAAATTCATCTGGAGGCGTGGCCTGTCACTCTTCATCTGAGGACATTGCCTTCCTTTCTGATTTAATCAAAGGATTCATTCAGACCTCAGAAAGAGAATATCAGGCGTGACCACATTTTTTATTGTTAGTTTGCTGATCTGTTTATCCAGTCCTTTTTCTGTTGTTAGATTTATGAAAATCTAAATCCCTTACATGGACACAAGGTAGCTCCTCTCTGACCTAGTATTCCTAAACTAGATCCCTTATCTGTTGTTGTAAAATAGGTTGGATTGACAGAAGGTAGATAAAGTGCTTATGGGAAAACCTCTCTGTGGCATTCCATACATGTCTGCATTTTTAAAGGAAGTCTTGGTCACTAAGTTGTGACAAGCTACCTTCTGTGCCTTAAGCACAGAAAACATCAAATGTCCATGGCTCTGTCATGAGTTCAATGTACAGCTACTCCCTTGACAACACAGAGGTGATCAATGTCTACTGACAGATATTTGTCTAGGTAGAAATTCTTTATACTTGCTAAGGCACAGAAAAAGTTAAAGAAGCAGTCTTGCTATTTAATGTATTGAAAGAAGTGACCAACTAGTAATTTTACTTGATCTTCATCTGTTTCCTCTTTCTCTTCCCTTTCTTTTTATTTCTACTTCACTCTTACTTTCCAAACAACTCAGTGTTTTGTTTTGTTTTTTTTTACTAGAGCTGTCCAGTGTGGTAATATTTAATTCAAACTCATCAGTCAGTCACTTGAGGTTTTCTTGGCAGAGATACTGGAGTAGTTTTCAGCTCATTTTACAGATGAGAGAACTGAGGCAGAGGAGTTTAAGTGACTTGCCCAAAGTCACAGACAGCTATATCTGAGACTAAATTTGAACTCAGATCCTCCAGACTCCAGGGTTGGTGCTTTATCCACTGTACCACCTAGCTACCTATTTCAAATCCCAGCTCTGCTGCTTACTATATTTGTGACAATGATGAAGTCATATCTACATTATAAGGGAGTAATCTACTTGACTCTCAGTTCTCATTCCTATGATTCTATGAAATCAGTGAAGTTGGTCAGAATGCTCAAATCTGGAATATGAGAGACAGCCATAGGGAGGCTGAGGGAAAGAATCACTTAGCTATGCTATAAGTCAAAGACTTTAGTGAGTAGAGCCTGAATAACAGGGTGATTATACAAGTAACCTTTGTTTTTATTTGAAAGGCAGCTTTAAAAATACAGCCACCAATAAGTCAGAAATGAACTCTTTCCTGTACTTTCAGTATTTGGAAGTATAAGTTCTCTGAATCCAAAGTTTTTTCTGATTTTTCCCATTATCACCATCTATAAAGGTTTATTTATAAATATGAAATTCAATTCTTAGTAAAACCCTAAATAATCAGTTTCTTCTACTTCTATTCCCCTGGACTGCTCTTGCAGCAACATAGGCAAAGAATTTCTCTACAGTCTCTTTCATCTCTCCTCTCTTCTTTATTCCCACTTCATTAATTAACCTGTACTATAGAAACGGGGTCCTAATAGATTTTCCCGCCTCCATTCCCTCCCTATCCCCAAATTTATACTGCTACCCAAACTGATTTGTTATTCACAGACATGTCTATATCATTACTCTGTGCAAAAATCTTCAATGATTTCTTATTCCCTACCTAGTAAAATTTTGAAAACTTTGTCTCCTATTCAAGGTCCTACACAATTTTGCACCACCCTATTTTTCCAGCTTTTCTCACACTAAATACCTTACACCAATCAAACTGAATATTTCTTTGTCCTCCAAACAGGGTGTCTTGCTGAACAGGAAAACAGAACACCCACCAGAAGCTAAATGTGTGTTTTCTGGTCTTGCTTTTACCTATAAGTAGAAATATGAAGATTACAAAACTATAATGATAGCTCTTCGGTGTTCCCAGCCTTCCTTCCCTCCCTCTCGCACAATGCAAATAAATTATTTTACTTTTTCTTCATTAATGAGAACATTCAAGTTCAGTTGTGAACATTTCATTTCCCAGGATTCATTATGACAGGTTCTTTTCTGAGTATGAATAACTGTGGAAATAGAAAATGTCACTTAATTGGGGGGCAAGGGGGTAAATAAATGTATTGATAAGTTAGGTAGGCAACCCTGTAACTCTTCAAGTAGATAGAAGACGTTAGCATCCCAAGGAGATGGGGATTGTGTTGAATTTTTTAAAAAAAGTTGCTGAGATAATAATTGACATTTAGATAAGATGAAATTAAGGTAATGAGATGAAATTAAAGAAGTGAAATTCTCCAGGCACATTCAAGAAAAAAAGAAATTAACATTTTGGATGAAATGTTAGGATGGGGCAAAGATCTCTTACCAATAAAAAGTGGAAAGGAACATTTTGTAGTGTGACATTTAAAACTCCACTGTACTCTGCCCTGGAAACATCCCTTAGGAGACCAACCCTAATTGTGGCAACTGAAGGCTACCCTCTCTACCCTGAGATCTGAGAGTAGTCCCATTTGTCTCTCTTCACCTCATAAAAAGGTCAAGCAGTTGTCCATGTCACACTTGAAAATTTACCTCCTTCTTTTACAGTCAGAGTAAATAACATGTTATTAAAAATCCTTATATAAAATAATTATAATTACTAATAACATATATAGTTCCTAATATGAGCCAGATACTGTGCTAAGTACTTTACAAATATTACCTTATTTGACACAACCCTCATTTTGGCTTCAAACTATACAGAGAACCAATTTAGGAGGCAATCTGACAAACTATCTAAGACTATATTAGTTAGAGTTTAATATAAATGAACCCATGTCAGTAGGTACTCTAATGAAAGCAGGGTGGGCCCTGTATTCAATCTAAAAGAGAATTTATCACTAACAGTGTTTCCATGGTCTAGGGTAGCCTCATGAACTCAGATTGTAAAGGAAGAAGAGATACATGACTCAGTTGTCTAGAGACATGTAATAACAATCCACATATATATAGTGTTTTAAGACTTGCCAAACACTATCCTCCTAACCATCCTGTGCAATAAGTAGTATCCTCATTTTTGAGTCTGTCTTCAAGAGATATGGAATGGGGGTAGATGAATGGATCAAGTGAGGGTTTTTTGAGGATGGAGGAGACAAAGACATGTTTGTAAGTAATAGGAAAGCTTTCACTTTACAACTTCTTGACTTTATAGACCTGGGCCCCTGGTTTGGATTCTTCTTTATCTTCTTAGATTATTTTGTTTTGTTGTGTTTTCTTCTTTGTTTTGTCTGGACCTTCCTTTGTAACCCTGAGAAGTGAAGGGGCTTACTCATGGTCACACAACTAGTAAAAGTCCAAGGGGCAAGATTCGAAATCAGGTCTCCTGCTCTAGCACAAATGCTCTGTCCACTCTGCTATGAGACTTTTCATGGGTAGAACTAACTATGAAAATAGATTTCAAATGACCACAAGATTACCAACTTTTTCAACAAACACAGTTTTACATACATGTTAGCATCAGGCATAATCAGGAGAACCACAAATAAAAAAAGCTTTCAACTTTACCCAGTAGAAAGGATGAAGGAACTATTGCGATGACAGATTCTGCCACATGTGCATTTCTACCACAGGCAATCAACAGCTATCTATACACTAATGGTCTTCCTGGTAGAGTAGAGAATAAAAAGCTTGAAAGAATGTTTTCATGCTTTCCAGTGACCCTGGGGGTGGGGAAGTGTTCCCTGAAGCAAAAACAAAAAAAGAAAAGAATGCAAGAAGATAAAAAGGAATCCAAATCAGAGGTGCAGGGGGTATAAGGGTCAGTGAGTTGGAAACTGAAAGCTTCCCTTCTGCCTACAAATATATCCAAACATGTCTTTCCCATCCTCAAAACCCTTAGCTGACCTGTCCATCCCTATTGCTTATCTCTTCCCCCTTTTGTTGTTAAACTCCTTGGGAAGTCCATCTATATAATTGCTCCTTCCACTTCCTTTCATCTCACTCTCCTCTTATATCTCTATAGTCTGGCTTCTGGCCTCATCATTCAACCACAACTGCTCTCTCCAAAATTACTCTTTATTGCCATATATAATGGCCTTTTTTCACATTCCATCCTACTTGACCTTTTCGAAGCCTTTGACATCATTGACCATCTAACCTCTTCTCCTTGATTCTTCTCAATAGGTTTCCATGACACTCTATCCTGGTTATCCTCCCAACTGTCTGATCCTTACTTCTCAGTATCTTTGCTAGATCTTCATCCAGGTCATGGCTGCTAAAGGGAACCCTACCCTAGACTCTGCCCTGGAACCTCTTCTCTTTCCATACTAAGTTTTCACTTGGTGATCTCATCAGCTCCCATGGATTTAATTATCATTTTTATGCTAATGTTTTTATAGTTACCTATCCCGCCTTAATATTTCTCTTAACTTTCATTCTTGTGCCTCCAACTGCCTACCTGTTAGACATTTTCAACGCAACACGTCCAAAACTGAACCCATTATCTTTCCTCTAAACTCTTCCCCATGGGAGCAGTACCACCTTCCCAGGCTCACAATCTTGGTGTCATTCTCAATACTTGATTGCCTTACCTGCCATAAGCAATCTGATGCCGAGTCCTTCCAATTCTACCTTTTGCACCTTTGCCATTGCCACCATTGTGGTAGAAGCATTCATCACCTCATATCTGGACCATTGCTACAGCCTACTGGTTGGTCTCCCTGCCTCAAGTTTCTCCATTCTCCTCTGCAGTTCATCCTTCACTCAGATGACAAATTAATTCTTCTAAATATGTGCCACTCCCTGCCTCACTCAATAAATCCCTAGTGGCTCCCTTTTAGCTACAGAATCACATATAAAAGCCTTCTTGGTATTCAAAGCCTTTCACAACTAGTCCTTTTCTGCCTTTGCACTCTTCTTACGCTTTACTCACTCCCATGTATTCTTTGACCAAATGATACTAGCCTCCTTGGTATTAATTCCTCAGAGAAGACACTCCATCTCTAGACTTACATTTTCATTGACTGTCTCCCATGCCTGAAATACAATGCCTTCTGGCTTCCCTGGCTTCCTTCAAGTGTCAGCTAAAATCTCATTTTCTACAAGAATCTTTTCCTGATCCCCCTTGGTGTCTTCCCCCCGTCAATTTTTCTCCAATTTATCCTGTCTATAATTTGTTTGTACCTAATTGTTCGCAAGTTATCTCCTCCGTTAGACGGTGAGTCCCTTGACAGTAGAAACTATCTTTTTAATCTTTCTTTGCACCCTCAGCATTTAGCTCACTGTTCAGCATACAGTAGGCTCTTAATAAATGCTTAATGACTTTCTAAGGAAATGTAGGAGGAAGATTTCTGAGAAGCTGGGGCTATATAATAAGTTAAGTATGGTTTTAGAAATGACGCTTGAATTGCCTATGTTCGCTTCCTCACTTCTTGGCATCATTTCCTGGCCCCCTTCAGCAGCCATTCTCCATCCGAGTTGGCCAAGGACAACTGAGACAAAGAGAATTAGTTCAATGACACAGAGTTCACATATGCTAATTGTACACTGGCGGAAGTCCAGAACTTTCCACTACAGTTTCATTTGTCTTGTAACCAAGTAACTGGGTATGACAGATAATCTTCACTCCTTCCATGAGTATCACTATCTCTTCACAGCCATGTGTTTTCCTCAACAGAGTGACCTAAGAGGGAGGGACTCGGTCACTTTTGTCCTAGTGCCTAGCACAGTTTTATTTTAGCCCCAGTGCCTGTCATGGTTCCTGGCACATAATAGCTACTTATGAATTATTTGTTACCTAATTGATCACAGGGTCTTCTACTTTCATCCTCACTGAACACACTGAACTCATAATCAGTATTACTATTTTCCTTCTATCAGGCAGCACCCATTGATAGTGGTCAAAACCTAAGTCAACATAAGTTATCCTCACCTTAAATAAAGCTCCATTCAAATAAATTATTGAATTTGTTTGTCATGGCCCATATAAAGCCAAGAATTCCAGTTGGGTACAACACAGAATCTGGTAGTAAGTCCTTTGTTGGCAAATACAAGAGGTTTTAATGACTATAAACTTTTAGGCACAAGACTATTGCCAAACCTTCAAGTCAGCATTCACATGTAATAACAGGGCTTACCTGCATCTTTAAGCAGTGGGTCTAGTCTTTAAAAATGGATACATCAGGAAAAAGAACAAATTATCTGCTTCAAGTCACAAATGAGAAGGCTAAACAGAGAGTTTACTTTAGCTTACTCTTCTTGTCTATGTAGCCATCTGAATATCCAAGAGGCTTTTGTAATTTATCATTTGTGTTTGTATTTATGTATCATTGTACATTTTCATATAATTTATATATTAATCTTGTCTATTTTTTATATTCCTGAATGACAATAGGTATAAGAAAACAATGAAGTTCAAACTTATTTCTTATTTGAATAGACTATGAAAGATAGTCACACCATTAATGACTTCCATTTTAATTTCACAGATGAAAGAACTTGGCGTCATCTTTTACAACTGCAGCTGTCTGGTCCTAGATTTACAAAGGATATTTGCCTTGTATAGCTCATTAAGATATAAGAGCAGAGTGCCTCAAACTTGGTCAAAGAGGTTGTATGGAGTGTATGACAATCAAAAAAAACTGCAACTTCAGTTGAATGAAACAAAGTCTCAAGCATTTGTGTCGGTGAGTTGACATTCTTATCAAAAGGCCGGCACTAAGTTCCTAATTTATTTATTGTGTTATTAATGTGAATGTACAAAGAGTTAACTTAGATCTAGACCTACCCCTCAAGACTTTTTGCTTTTTGATCATTTACTGGTCATATGGTTTAACTGTTATTTAATATCATTGTAAATGGGCTATTTAAATACATGCTACAGAATATGGTTCTATTTGAATGTTGTTGTCACGCTTTAGGCATTAAATCTAAGCCGGTCTTCAAATTAATAATTGAATACTAGTTGCTCTGGCCAAATCTTACTAGAGTTTACACTACACTTTTGTTGTTGTTCAGTCATTTTTAAGTCTTCATGACCCCATTTGGGGTTTTCTTGGCAAAGATCCTGGAGTGGTTTGCCATTTCTATCTCCAGCTTATTTTACAGATGAGAAAACTGAGGGTATGCAGAGTTAAGCGACTTGCCCAGGATCACACCGCTAGTAAGTGTCTGAGGCCAGATTTGAACTCACAAGATAAGTCTTCCTTACTTTCTGTGGCACCTAGCTGCCCCTAATGCTACTACACTAGCTCAGCCTTTTTTGGCCATTGAGACCATGTGCTATCTCCTAGATCGTTATGTGGTCAAAATAAGTAATAAAGATACTTTTCACCACAGAAAGTAATTTTAATTGTTCTAATACACATGTTCTATGACATTAACCTTTTTCTGTGTTACAACATTTTTAAGTGCCTCAACCAACTGCCCAAAACTATAAGTTGCCTATCTGCATTGATAAAGAGCTCCCACCTTGGAGATTCAATATGTCAATAAAATTATATGTTTGGACAGGAAGAGCAGAGTTGAGAGACAACGTCATAAGTTTACATTCTAAGTTCTCCAGCAAAAGAGAAAACCATTGTCATTGCAAAATAAAAGTCTAGGGGAAGGAGAACCCTCACTACATTTAAAGAAACCTCCTGTATTTCTGAGGCTGTTTCTGCAGAATCCATACCTTCAGGACAGGACAAATTTCAAGACTGTTTTTTATCAAACTCCACCATGAGAAAGTCTCATCCCCTATAGACAGCTTCCCTTTTTTTCCTTTTCAGTTTCTCACTGTCAGGTTTTTCATCACAATACATATATTAAAATCAGTTCGTTGTTGACATCTGAGCTAATATTCTTGGAGATTTACAGATGTTACAGAATGAACAGCATACTGACAAATACCTCTGTACCTTATACATCAATAATTCCGGGCTGTTATTATTAATAAGTATTTTCTGTTGTGTCCACAGTGTATTAGACATACTGTATGATTCAACAAAAAGAATCTTTCATTCGGTAATCTTTTGGAACATTTCAGAATGGTT
>JAQQSZ010020684.1:0-10086 GCA_028646595.1 Phalanger gymnotis
GCTGAACCGCAAACTCTATCCCAGTCCCCAGCAGCTTCTCCCACCAACCTACTCTGTTGTCCACAAGACATTTCCAAACCAAACTAATCAATTTGTGAACCAAAGCTGACATTATATGCAATGTTCTACCCCCAAAGTTCCCCACCTCTACGAGGAAGGGAGGAGCTGCAAACACCCTTGGTGTTTGTGGGTTGAGAAGTCTGGCAACCGCTGTAGCTGACTGATTTAGGGTGCTAGGGCATGCTCCACCAGGCTCCTGCTCTGGTTAGTCCATGCCGCCCACGCTGGGCTCGGCTCCGCTCAGCTCTGCTCCCCTCTGCTCCCCGCTATACGCGGGACAGACCCCACCCAGAGACCATCCAGGCTGTCCTGGGCTAGAGCCCTGCTTTCCCTGTGCTATTTTGTGGGTTTTGAAGTTCTAGAATTGGTTCAGAGCCATTTTTTATAGGTTTTTGGAGAGACTTGGTGGGGAGCTCATGCTAGTCCCTGCTTTCCAGCTGCCATCTTGGCTCCACCCCCCCATATCAATAAACTTTTAAAAGTGTAGGTAGACTCCTTCAGCAGAGAGATTCCACTTTTGTATTTGTATCCCTAGTGATTAACACAGAGCTTGGCACATAGTAGGTGCTTAAAGAATGCTTTTTTTCATTCATTCATTCATTCCTAAAGGACTAATCAGCTTTTTAAGGTTGGCCAGTAAAACTCAAGTTAAATCAGGGATTAAGAAAGAAATAATACACCAAGCAGATGAAGGATACTAATTGTTCAGACTATGATAAGCAATTGGAAGGAGCTTATCTGTCACTATAGTTATTCCTTCTACATCTTGGAGCCTAGAGGCATGGCACCCTCTCAATCAGGAAAATCTTTGTAAAATTTTTTGGCCCTCCCTTAGTACCAGAGAAGATGTCTGAATGATTATGATATTAAATGATAAAATATGTTGACATTACACACATGTTGACATATCTAAAATACTTATATTTTAGATATTTCCAAACTTTTTTCTGTGTCATCTGGTGGACTTTGTCATCAGTAGCTTCTGCAAAACTCCTCCAAAATTCCCATTTAATTTCTTTTTTTTTTAATTCTTTTTTTTTTTGGAGCGGGGAAGGCAGGATGATTGTGGTTAAGTGACTTGCCCAAGGTCACACAGCTAGTGTGTCAAGTGTCTGAGGCCAGATTTGAACTCAGGTCCTCCTGACTCCAGGGCCGATGCTCTATTCACTGTGCCACCTAGCTGCCCCACCATTTTATTTCTTCTGCTGGCCCATGATATATCGAAATGAAGATGGGGCAAGTCATGATGTGGAAAGGATAACTGTGTATATATGTGTGTATGTATGTGTATATGTATATATATATATGTGTGTGTATATATGTACATGTATACATATGTGTGTTGGATGGATACCTCAAATAGGTAATTAGTTGGGTCTAGAATTAAACAGGAGTCTGGCTGGTCTCCTTCCTTTCCTCATAGAACCAAAGTAGTAAGAAAAGCAAAGCTTCATTTCAATCGCCTCTAAGAAATCATTCCTGGGCACTCCATAACTCAATAATCAATTTGTCTTTTGAATCACAGAATTTCAGAGTTAGAAGGGACCATAAAAATCATTATACTTGAACCTATACTTGAAAGATCTCCTCTGTAACATCTGATGAGTGGTCATCCAACCTTTAACATAAAGACTACAATGAGGGGGAACAGGCTACTTTCTGCAGGATCTTCTAAGGAGTCTCCCTGCCACAAGTCTCTCCTCATTCCAATCTGTCCTCCACACAGTCACCAAAGGAATTTCTTAAAGCACAGATCTGACTATGTCACCTCTGCCCACTCCACCCTGCCTTCACTCCATAAACTCCAATGGTTTGTCTCTAGGATAAACTATAAATTCTTTGCCATGTCAAGCTCTTCACAACCTGAGCCTATCCTACAGTGCCTTTCCTGGCTTACTACACACATTATTGCCCTCCACAACCTCTTTCCTCAGGCTATACCGGCCTTCTTGCGGTCAGTCTCTCAGCCACAACACTCTACCTCTCTTCTTTGTGGATTGTCCTCCGTGGACGTGGACTGTCTTCCATGACTGGACAAGAAGTCTTTTCCGGATGTCCCCACCACCGCACCTTTTGTAACTGTTGGTGTATCTCCTTGTATCTGTCGTGTAGCTATTTATATGTACATCTTGTCCCTACTCCCAGTTCCCTCAAAATGTAAGGTCTTTGAAGGGAGGGCCTATCTCAATTCTATCTTTGTATTCCCGGCGCTGTGCCAGGCGTGTGGTAGGTCCTTAATGAAAATCGATTGATTGACCGATGAATGGGTGGATGGATGACCTTCAAGACTTTCACCACCCTGGTGACCTCACTCTGGTCATCTCCCCTCCCCCACCCCCAGATTAGCAGCATCCTTGCTAAAATCTGGAGCTCCGAAAAGAACGTCTGTAGCCTTTAGAACGTGAACCACACATTAAACCCTTAATTGCTCCCTGTCTGTACTTTTGACTTTTTTTTTTCATAACTGAGTCTTGTCTCTCCAATTAGACTATACACTTGCAGGGCGGGATCAGAGTCCCAAAAGGAATCTGCCTGAGGTGCTCAGTGAAGACGTGTTGAATGATGGACTCACTTTGGAGTGGGACAGAAACACCTCTACCTACCCCGACCTCTGCCTGGGTCCAAAAAAAAAAAAAAAAGGAGCTAAGCAGTTAGTTATGGATGTCTTTGCCTGTCTCTCCTCTCAGGGAGCATCTGTGAGTTCCCAAATTCCCACATCTCCTTTAAATAACTTGCCAACTTGAACAGTGGAAATGCCTTCCACGCCTACTCTTCCCTCCACGGAGGGGAGAGAGAGCGAGGGAAGGAGGCTAGGGAGCTATGAGGTCATGTTCTGGTCACATGACCGCTGCAGCATCTGTCAACTGTGATACAATTACTAAGACAGAATGGTGCGTTTATGACATTCAAACTTGCTCTCTCCGCCTCCAGTACACTGGCCCCCTTTCACACCTAGGGACCGTCTCAAAAGTCTCAGGATTCAAGTTATCGTGCCTCTCCAAGTACAAATTTTTCCTGGGAGAATTAGAGTACAAAAAGGAAAGGAATATTTTTTTAAAAAAATACAGGTTATGCTTTGTACTGCATTAAGTTAAAATCACATGCATAAACTCTGTCATTTAAAATCATTTCCATCAAGTTGCTTTGACCATAAGCTCTGTCTCTGCCAAAGTTAACCCAGAACATATGGGTCCTGTTTTGCATTTGAAGAGATAACTTCTTATTTCTTCTTCCTCTTCTTTTTTCTTTTTTTTCAAAATCCTTTCATAGCAATTAACTCATTTCATAATACCCCTTCAGGGCAAGAATTCTCATCCCCATTATACAGATCAGAAAACCAAGTCAGAGAGAGCTAAAGCAACTTGCTAAAATGGCCTTACCAGTAAGTAACCAGGTTGGATCGATTGGAGCTTTGTGTCAGGGCACCAAAACTTGAGTGCACAAAAACTTACCACATGCATTGTTCCAGCAATGAAGAAACCACTATAGTAATTCCTAGTTCCTCCTCTCTTTGGCTGAACTTGTCTTTATTGTTCCTCTTAACATTTCCAAGAAAGGCAATGTGGTAGAGTGGATAAAGTGACAGTCTTGGAGTAAGGAGAATCTGAGTTCAAGTTCTGCTCCTGACACATAATAGCCAGTAACAATACCTCATCGCCTTGAGGAATTCTGTTGACTAGGGAGTTTCCATAGAAGCAACTAGCTGAGACAGTGAATTGCCACTCAGTCAATCAATAAACATTTATTAAGCACCTACTATGCCTGAGGCACTGTGCTAATTGCTAGGGAAACAAAGAAAGATAAAAGATAGTCCCTGTTCTGTAAGAGTTCGAAGTCGAATGGGGGAGACAATATACAAGTTGTGTGCAAACAAGCTACATAGGACAAATTTGGGGCGTGGGGAATCAACAAGGGGAAGACATTAGAATTAAGAGGGATTGGAAAAGACAGTGTCGAAGGGGAACCTGAAACCAGGAAGACCTGCATTCAAATCCAGCCTCAGACATTGACTAGCTGTGTGACCCTAGGCAGGTCCCTTGACTTCTGCTTGCCTCAATTTATTGTCAAGGATAATAATGGGACCTACCTCCTGAGTTAAATATAAAAATGAGAAAATATTTGTAAAGCAAACCTTATTGGCAAACCTTAGAGAACTATATAAATGCTATCTATTATTGTTACATGGGGTGTTCCCTGTACTGTTGAAATTACAGGTCAGTCACGACCAAATATATTTTCACATTATGAACTATAAAGTTGGTTTGAAAAATTATTTCCTGCTCAGGACTTATCTCCCAGGGTTAAGTACAAAAATGTATCTTTTGTAAAGTGTTTTGCAAACCTTAAGATGATATTTTATAAATACTAGAAGTTGTTATAGAGAGAGTACACTGTCCTGTTGAAATTACAAGTTGAGGCAGCGAGGCGGAGAGGCGGCACATCAGACCAAGGAGGATCTGAAGTTCAAATACAGCCTCAGACACTTACTAGCTGTGTGACCCTGGGTAACACACACCCTGTGTGACCCCTGTCGCCTCCTAAATAAATAAATTACAGGTCAGTCAGGACCAAATATAATAACATTATGAATCACAAAGTTGATTTCAGTAATTATTTCTTGCTGATTACTCTGGATTATATTTTGCATTTCTTGCCTTGAATGCCAAAATTACAAATTACTTCAAAACTCACAAAATGAGCTAGAGTCAGGACCTGATCTCAAGTTCATGACTCCTGGCTCAAGGCTCTCACCACTAAACCATTCAAAGCAGTGAAATGGGATTTGAATCCTGGCTCTGTTTACTCCTTTTGTGATCTCGAGCATGTCGCGGTAATGTCTCTGGATCTCAGTTTCCTAGTCTGGAAAATGAAGGAGTTGGACTAGATGACCTCTGAGGGTCCTTCTGGCTCTCGATTTGTGATCCTATGAAGACTTTACCTATGTGTATGTACTACATGTACCAAGGGTGTGTTGAAACTAACTCTCAAAAGCCAATTGTTAAATTGTCAGTGTAAACATTAATTATTGCCTCCCCTCCCCCCAAATCGACAAACCCTATAAATTAGGGCTTGGCTTATTGTTTTGTTGGTTGTCTAGACTTAATAAAGTGATGGCTTAAAGGTTAATGATGCAGATTTCACTGCACCCCGGACCATCTACAATCCTGTTGACTTTGGTGCCACTGGACTTTCATGACTCTGGAGGAGAGAGTGAAGCTGACTTTGCACAGCTCTGCCTCACTTAAATCCAATTCATGAACAAGTCCTCTTTGAGAATGAAGGATGAACAACAATGCAAATGAAACTTAAAGTATGGCGTCCCATTTCAAAGAGCTCGTTGTTAAACATTCACAAGCACACCCCTGCCGGTAACAGATTGAAAAAATATATTAGTGCCACAAGACAGGAGGCTCTAAGTTTGCCCTTGTTTAGAGAGCTAGCAGAGACCTGTTGGAATGTGCCCTGCTGTCCCTTCCCCAGGGAATGAACGGTAATGGCCTAAGCCATTGGATAATCTCCCCTCTTTCTCACTCCAGCCTCTTGGGGAGGAGTCTGTCCTATTCCAAGGAGGTTTTCATTCTCCTTCCTTTCCTCTCTCTCCCTCCCCAGGCTGTTCAGTCATGTCAGACTCTTTATGACCCCATGGACCATAGCCTGCTAATAGTGCCCATGGAGTTTTTTTGGCAAAGATATTGAAGTGCTTTGCTATTTCCTTCTCCAGTGGATTAACGCAAACAGAGGTTAAGTGACTTGCCCAAGGTCACACAGCTAGTTAGTGTCTAAGGCCAGATTTGAATTCGAGTGTCCCTGACTTCAAACCCAGTGCCACCTAGCTGCGTCTGGGGATCAGTAATACTCGTCGCCATTTCCCTCTCTACTTACTCTAAATACTTCACCAACTCGCAACAGAAGGGCTTATTCTTTAAACAGCTGGATGTTTTCAGCTGGCTAACCTTGCTGCCAGAGGAAATCATACAGTGTCTGCTTTTATTCTTTGGCTGATTTAGTCTCTGTCCTCAGACAGTACCTGGGGTGGAGGGGTATTATAAGGGTGGGGCACAGGGACTGAGTGTCCTGGCTCAGCCTCTACTAGCTGTGGTCAAATGATGACAGAGAAGGAGGCTCCCAGAGCTGATGTGGCAGCTTCTTGTCTACATGTGCACAGGGCAAGGGGAATTGGAGGTAGCTGTGGTGTAGTGAGGCAACAGCCAAGTTATATCCAAAAGTTGTTTACCAGCTACTACCTTGGAGAAGTCTAGATTTTTTTCTCCTCTAGAAAATGAGGAGATTGGATCAGACCATGTCCAGAGTCACTGGTTGCATGATCTCTGGTCCCTTCTTGCTTTAAGTCTATAGTTTGTTCATCTATACTTCCCCTTCTTCTTGTGCCCTCCAGGGCATACACAGCTCTTTTGCGAGCATAGGGAATAACACAGAATAAGGGCAAATGCTCTCAGGGGCACAGCATTCCCTAATGCTTCCACTCCAAACAATCTCCAACATGGGTACCAAAGTCAGTTGAATCCACAAGTATTTGCTAAAGACCGATTGTGTTAGGGCTACTAGATGGTACAGTAGGTAGAGTACAGGCCCTGAAGGCAGGAGGACCTGAGTTCAAATATGACCTCTGACACTTGATGCCTACTAGTGTGTGACCTTGGGCAAGTCACTCAGCCCTTACATAAAGATTAATTGTATTTTATGTGTTATGGGAGCTACAATAAGAGATCATCTCATTTTATAAAAAAGTTTACAATCTATTTGGGAAAAGAGAAGTGCTAACTGGTTATGTGATCAGGGATACATCACCGTACCTCTCTTTACTCATCTATAAAATAGGGGAGTTGAGGAAGACTAAATGACCTGAAGTCTCTTCCATCTCTAAAACTGCCTGTGAAGTCACAGTGTGGGTAATTAGGAGTCATTGGTCAGGGCAAGTGAGCAGAATCAGAAACCACCAAAGTTGGGCAGTGTTTCACACAAGCAGCCTGGGAGAGAAGCAGGAAGTCAGAGGAGGCCAAGAGTCAGCAGCAAAGGAGAGAAGCAGGCAGCAGATTGAAAATGTCTAGACTAGCAAACTCCTTGAGGGCAGGGATGATCAATCCAGAGCTAGAAGAGACCTCAGAGGCCATCTAGTTGAATCCTCTCATTTGAGGAAACTGAGGCTCATGAAAATGAAATATTTGCCCAGAGTTACACAGGTAGCAAATATCAGCTATGGGATTCGAACCTACGTCCTTTGACTCCAGAGTTAATGCCTTTTGCACTATATCATGATGCTTCTGTCTATCATTTGGTACATAGCTGATGCGTAATTCTTAAAATAATAATAATGGCTAGATATAGCACTTTAAGATTTAGAAAGAACATTACAAATATAATCTTGTCTTATCCTTACAATGACCCTGGAAGGTAGGTGCTATCATTATCTCAATTTTACACATAAGGAAACTGAGGCAAGCAGAGGTCAAATGAACAGGCCAAAGGTCACACAGCTAGTAAGTAACTGAGGCTAGATGTTACATCTAGAAGGAACTCTAAGAAATCATCTAGTCCAGAGGTTCCCAAACTTATTTAGCCTATCCCACCTTTTCAAAATAAATTGCTCATTGCCTCCCTGGAAATCTACTTTCTTTAACTCTTTTAATGCTTTTTTTAAAAATTTGCATCATTTCAAAAAATATAAAATATATTTTTTAAAAATCACATCTTAAATTTAAAAACGTATTATAAATTTATGGGGTTTTCCCTGCATTGAAATTTTGATACTGTATCATGTAACCATATAGTATTGTGTTATAAACAAGTCATTACACACCCACATCCCTGCTGATACATGTTAGACTTCCCTCAACAGGCTCACCTGCCAACACTTGCTTGTTAAGGCCTGTCAGTGGACTTGACCACTGAGTGGTTATTACTTGCATTTTGTGTTTATTTGAAAAAATAATGTAATCACTACAACTTTAACTTTGTTGCATAACAGATGAAATGTAGGAAAGGTTTTTCAAAATTTTCTTCTCTTCTCTTCTTTCCTTATGCTCTCCCCTTTCAGGTCTCCCTCTTTCCCTTTTCCCACATACCTTCATCTGAAACGCTGTGGTGGGGGTGGGGGGGGTGGTGAGGGTAGAGGAAGAAAGGTATTCTTCCTTCTCCTTATCTCCTATGGCAAGGGAGTGTGAAATAAAGGCCTCTCCATATATCATATGTCTTTAATACCTTGAATAGTAGGTAGCTTGGGAAAACTGGGCATAAACTATATACTCTAAGAATACAAGGAGATTTCCCTAGAACAACTCCAGGTGAGGGCAATGAGCCGAAGAGAGATAATGACCCTCTTGGGATCAGACCCCAGATCAGACCTACTTTGTGTGAACCTTAAGTCTTAGGGGATGGTCTGGGCCATAGGTTATAGAAACAAAAACTTAAATGCATGGGGGAGCTCACTACTTAAAATAACCCTTCATTATTACTTCTGTAAGTAAATCATCCATAACCCCTTCTTTTAATATATTCAAATAATATTTATTTTTTCCCAATTATGTGTAAAAACAATTTGCAACATTCATTTTTCTTTTTTATAAGTTTTGAGTTTCAAATTCTATCACTCCCCCCTTCCTGAGATGTTAAGCAATTTTATATAGATTACACATGTGTAACCTATATAAAATGCTTCCATATTAGTCATTTTGTATAAGAAAACTAGAAAAAGAGAGAGAATGGAAAAAAGAGACAGAGAAAGAGAGAAGGAAAGAAAGAAAAAGTGAAAAAGAGTGTGCTTCAGTCTGTATTCAGATGACATCGGTTCTTTCTCTGGAGGCAGATAGCATTTTTCATCATGAGTCCTTTAGGATTGTCTTAGATCATTGCATTGCTGAGAATAGCTAAGTCATTCACAGTTCTTCATCATACAATATAGTTGTTACTGTGTACAATGTTCTCCTGGTTCTGTTTGTTTCACTTTGCATCAGATCACGTAAGTCTTTCAGGTGTTTCTGAAATCATCCTGATTGCCATTTCTTATAGCACAATAATATCCCATTACAATCATATATCATAACTTGTGATTCCCCATTTGATGGGCATCCCTCAATTTCCAGTTCTTAGTCACCACTATCAATATTTTTTACAAATAGATGCTTCCCTCCACACACTTTTTTTAAAAATCTCTTTGGGATACAGACCTAGTAGCGGTATTGCTGGATCAAAGGGTATGCGCAATTTGATAGCTCTTTGGGCATAGTTTCAAATTGCTTTCCAGAATGGTCATTTATAACTTCTTGAGGCAGCCCTGGGGTAGAAAATAGAATTATATATGAACTCAGGGAGAACTGGGTTCAAACTCTGCCTCAGGTACTTACGTCAATATACTTTCTTTCTTTCTTTTCTATTCATCAGTTTTCTCATCTGTAGAATCAGGAGGTTGGACGTGATAACCTCTAACATCCCTGCCAGCTCTAAATCCTATGATTCTCTCCTCTTCCTTTCTAGAGAAGCTTACTGATTCTGTTTTTCTGGCCAGGCTCCCCACTGCCTCAGATCTCCTTTGTGTCGTTGTGTTGCTAAGCAAAATGGGCTCCTTAGCACTTAGTTCAACAAGTGCCCTTGAAAAGTTCGGCTGTTGTTTGCTTTGAGTAATGCTAAGCCCCAGGCCCAAACCCCTATTAGGTGTAAAACCTATGTGGGTGTGGATTGGTGCCTGGGGTGGGGCCCTGACGCTGAAAAAGATATAAAAGCCAGGGTTTGGCCTCTTCTTCCTTCCTTGGAGCTCTTTGCCTCAGCAGTGGTGGTGCGCATGACTCTGGGCCAGCCCTTGTTCTGAGCTCCCAGGGCTGAACCTAGATGTTGGTAACTATGAATTGTATTGGGTCTGTCTGTTTGTAATTTGTTTAAGGGCTCTTGAGATGGTGTTGATGAAGAGACTCTGGGCAGCTGTAGCTAAGGAGCCCTCCAGCTTGTAAACCCGGATGCTGAGACTTTGTTGAACTCTGGTAACTATGTATTGGGATTTGAATCAGACAAGGT
>JAQQSZ010020685.1:0-10086 GCA_028646595.1 Phalanger gymnotis
CCTCTGCCCCTTTGTGGGTTCTGTAGTTCTAGAATTGGTTCAGAGCCATTTTTTCATAGGTTTTTGGAGGGACTTGGAGGGGAGCTCACGCCAGTTGCTGCTTTCCAGTCGCCATCTTGGCTCCGCCCCTCATCTTTCAAAAATTATTAAGGAAACCTGCCTGATAGTCTAGAACCGGAGGGTAAAATAGAAATTGAAAGAATCCACGGGTCACCTCTGGAAAGAGATCCCAAAATGAAAACTCACAGGAATATTATAGCCGAATTACAGTGTTTCCAGGTCATGAGAAAATATCACAAGCAGTCAGAAAGAAACAATTCAAGTATTATGAAGTCACAGTCAGGATAACACAAGATTTAGCAGCTTCTACATTAATGGATCAGATAAATTGGAATCTGATGTTCTTGAGAACAACGGGTCTAGGATTACAACCAAGAATCACCAAGAAAGAAAGCAAAATTGAGTGTAATTCTTCAGGAGAAAAATGGATATTCAATGATATATTGGACTTTCAAGCATTCTTAATGAAAAAACAAAAGCTGAACAGAAATTTTGACTTTCAAATACAAGACTCAAGAAAAGCACCAAAAGATAAACAGGAAAGGGAAAGTGGAAGGGACACAATAAGTTTAAACTGTTTAGATTCCTATGTGGGAAGATGATATTGGGAACTCATAAGGCATTTCTCATTATTACCGTAGTTAGAAATTATATATATAGACAGAGGGCACAGGTGTGAATTGAATATGAAGGGATGCTATCAAAAAATAAAATTAAGGGGTGAGAAAGGAATGTACTGGGAGAAAGAGAAAGGGAGAGATATAATGGCATAAAATATCTCACATAAAAGAGGCAAGAAAAACCTTTTACACTGGAGGGCATGAGGGTGCAATTGAGAGTGAGTGAGTGAACCTTGTTATCATGAAAACTGGCTCAAAGAGGGAACAGCACACTCAATAGGGTATAGAAATCTATCCTACACTATAAGTAAAATAGGATGCAAAGGGCGAAAGAGACGGGTGGGGTTTAGAAGAGAGGGCTAATTGGGGGAGTGTGTAGTCAGAATCAAAACATTTTTACAAGGGCATGGGGGGGAAGGAGAGAGAGAATAAGATAAAAAGGGGGATAGGAATGAGGGAAATAGAGTTAGAAATAGTAACCAAAAAAGATTTTGAAGCAATTTTCTCTGATAAAGGCCTCATTTCTCAAATGTAATGAGAACTGAGTAAAATTTATAAACAGAAAGGCTATTCCTTTTCCAATGGATGGAGGTAAACATGCTTTAAGAGATTAGGGACTGCTTTAAACCTTATTGAAAATATATATGATCTGATCAAAGCTGGAGTTGAAAAAAATGAACCATCTGTCAAAGGTATAAAAAAAGTGATAAAACTGTAGTTTCAAGAAAAAGTCAAGAATAGGTCAAAATCTTGTGGATTTAACTTCAAATTATACTAAAAATAGGTAACTACAGTAAAAATAGGATGTACTGCATACTTTTTAGCCTTTAAATCAGTCTTAACTTTTCTGTTGTTTTTTAAAATTGTTTCTCAAAATGGGGTCTTTTACTTCATTACTATTTCCTTGGTAGTTTATTTACTTTTATTTCTTTTTTTCTATTTATTTATTTTGCGCTGTTTACAGAATTTGCAAGTTGAATATTCTGTTTTGTTGTGTTTTTTGGATTGCCTCACAGGCCCCTATAATTGAACATCCATCTTTTTTTAAAATTGTTTGTCAGTTTAGATTACCTCTTAAAGTCCTTTGCTCCCTTCCACAATTTCTAGTGGGTACAAAATAGTTTTGTATTATTTGAATTTACTTTTCCCTATATTTGAAGGTCTTTCCTTCAGAAACATTTGGCTCTTGGTCTATACATTCCCAAATCACATATTTTCTGACTCCTCCCACTGTGATGTTGTGTATTCCCCCAGGTCTTGAGTGCCACACTGCCTAAGCCTCTTCCAAATGGATGAATTCACTTTTCACTAGTTTCAGTTCATACCCCAAGTATCTGAGAGGTGAAAAAGACTAGGCCCTTCTGAATTTCAGGCTTTCTTTTCTTTTAAATGTGGTACAGCCCCCAAAACCTAATGCAACCAAGATTAGAAGGAAAGCAGAAAGCTGGAAAACATTTTTTACATGCAGTTTCTCTATTAAAGGCCTCATTTCTCAAATATATAGAGAACTTAATCAATTTTATAAGAATACAAGTCATTCCCCAATTGATAAATGGTCAAAGGACATGAACAGGCAGTTTTCAGATGAAGAAATTAAAGCTATCTACAAACATAAGAAAAAATACTCTAAATCAGTATTGATAGGAGAAAGCCAAATTAAAACCACTCTGAGGTACCACCTCATACCTATCAGATTGGCAAATATGACAGAAAAGGTAATTGATAAATATTGACGAAAATGTGGGAAAATTGAGACACTAATATATTATTGCTGCAGTTGTGAAATGATCCATTCTAGTAAGCTATTTGGAACTAAGGCCAAAGCTATAAAACTGTGCATACTCTTTGACCCAACAATACCATTATTAGGTCTATATGCCAAAGAGATTGTAAAAGGACCCACATGTACAGAAATATTTATAACAGCTCTTTTCATGGTGTCCAAGAATTGGAAATTCAGGTAATGACTGTCAACCAGGGAATAGCTAAATAAGTTGTGGCATATACCTATAATGGAATATTATTGTGCTCTAAGAAATGATAAACAGGCGGATTTCAGAAAAAAAAAAACAAACTTGTAAAGACTTACATGAACTGATGCTGAGTGAACAGAACCAGGAGAACACTACACAATAACAGCGATAATGTATGATGATCAACTATGATTGACTTAGCTTTTCTCAGCAATGCAATGATCCATGACAATTCCAGAAGACTCATGATAGAAAATGCTATCCACAACAAGAGAAAGAACTATGGAGTCTGAATGCAATTTGAAGCATACTGTTTTTACGTTCTTTGTTGGTTTTTGTTTTGTCTTTCTCATGGTTTTTCCCTTTTGTTCTGATTCTTCTTTCACAATATGGCTAATGTGGAAATATGTTTAACATGATGGTATATGCATAACCTATATCAGATTGCTTGCTGTTTAGGGAGGAGGAGGGAAGGAGAAAAATGTGGAACTCAAAATCTTACAAAAATGAATGTTTCAAGCTATCTTTACATGTAACTGGAAAAAATAAAATACTAGAAATAAAATGTTTAAAATAAATAAATAAAGATAAACATGAAAAAAGCTATCCCCCAGTTGATTAATGGTCAAAAGATATGATGAAGATTCAGGTGAAGTAATCAAAGCCATCTATAGCCAGTTAAAAATACGCTTATTCACTATTCATTGGAAAAAAAAAGCAAAATTTAAAAATAATTATGAGACAATACCTCATACCTGTTCGATTGGCTAATAAGACAGAAATGGTAAATGACAAATGTTTGAGAGAGGGTGAGAAAAATGAGACATTAATGCACAGTTTGTGGAGTTGTGAACTGATTCAACTATTCTATAGAGCAATTTGGAACTATGCTCAAAGCAATACCAGTACTAGGTCTGTATCACAAAAGAGATTAAAAAAGGAAAAGGAACTATATGTGAAAAAAATATTTATAGCAGTTCATTTCTGGGGCAAAGAATTAGAAATTGAGGGGTTGCCCATTTATAAGTGTATGGGTGAACAAATTATAGTATGTGCTTATAAAAGAATATTATTGTACTCTAAGAAATGATGAGCAGGATGCTCTCAGAAAAACCTGGAAATACTTGCATGGGCTGATAATAAGTGAAATATGCTGTTTATAAAGTAACAGTAATATTGTAAGATGATTAACTGTTCATGATTTAGCAATTTTCAGCAATACAAAAATCCAAGACATCTCTGAAGTACTTATGAATAAAAATGCTATCCATCCCCAGAGGAAGAACTGATGGCGTCTGATTGCAGATTGTGGCATGTTTTAACTTCATTTTCCTTGTTTGTTTGTTTTTTTTTTGTCTAGGTTTTCCTTCACGACGTAACTATTTTGGATATATTTTAGCTGACTACCCATGTATAACCTATATCAAACTTCTTGCCTTCTCAATGAGGTTGTGTGGGGAGGGAGAAATGGAGGGAATTTGGAACTCGAAGTTTTAAAAACAAATGTTAAAAATTGCTTTTTATAGGGAATAATTTAAAAATGAATAAATAACTAAATAAATAAAAACAAAGAAACAGAGTACACTCAATTTTATAGCCCTTTGTCAGCAGTTATAGATTGCTCTACAGAGTGGTTGGGTCAGTTCACAACTCCACCAACAGTGCATTGGTGTTCTGATTTTTCCCACATCTCCAATACTTATCATTTTCCTTTTCTGTCATATTAGACAATCTGATTTGTGTGAAGTAGTACCTCAGCATTGTTAGAATTTGCATTACTCTAATCAATAGTGATGTAGACTAATTTTTATGTTTATACAGAGCTTTAATATATTTATCTGAAAACTGGCTGTTCATATCCTTAAATAATTTAGCAATTCATGAATAACTTTTATTATTATATATTTGACTCAGTTCTCTATATATTTTAGAAATGAGGCCTTTATCAGAAACACTGGCTGTAACAATTATTTCCCACCTTTCTTCATTCCTTTTGATCTTGGTTTTATTGGTTTGGTTTCTGTAAAACCTTTTTTTTAAATATAATGCAAATTAATCCATTTTTCTTTCATGAAGTTCTCTTTCTCTGGTGATAAGTTATTCTCTTCTCCTTATATCTGACAGGTAAGTTTTTCCTTTGTCTCCTAATTTGTTTATGGTATCATTCTTTATGTCTAAATCGTGTGCCCATTTCACCCTCATCTGGGTATAGGGTGTGGGACATTCAGCTGTGCCTACTTTCTGCCATGCTATTTTCCAGGTTTCCCAACAGTTTTTGTCAAATAGTGAAATTTTATCCCAGAAGCAGAGGCTGGGTTTTTCAAATTGTGGATTACTGTAGTCATGGAGTACTGTGCCTTTTGTACCTAACCTATTCCACTGATTCACCACACTACTTCTTAGGCAGCACCAGATACTTTTGATCGTTGCCACTTTATAACATAGTTTTGGATCTGGTAGAGCTAGATCACCTAGTTTTGCATTTTTAAAAATTAATTTCTTAATATTCTTGATCTTATATTCTTCCAGATGAATTTTGTTATTTTTAACTAACTTTATATTTTTTTTTTTTTTTGGAATTTGACTGGCATGGGATAGAAAAAGTAAATTAATTCAGATAGAATTGTCATTTTTATCTCAATAGTTTGGCCTACCCATGAGCAATTTATTTATTTCCTGTTGTTTAGAACTGTGAAAAGTTTTATTTAACTGTGTTCATATAGCTCCGGGGGTTGTCTTGGCAGGTAGACTCCCAAATATTATATTTTCTACTGTTTTTTTAAATGGAATTTTAATCATGAGCTTTGTTAGTAATATGTATAAATGCTGATGATTTATGAGGTTTTGTTTTCTATTTTGCATCTTTGCTAACATTGTTAATTATTTCAAGAGGGTTTTTTTAGTTGAATCTCTAGGATTCTCTATGTATACCTTCTTATCATTTGCGAAGAAAGATAATTTAGTTCCTCATTGCCTATTCTAATTCCTTCAAGTTATTTTTCTTCTCTTCTTGCTAAGGTTAACATTTCTAGTACAATATTGAATATTAGTGTTGATAATGGGCATCCTTGTTTCACCCCTTACCTTACTGTGAATGCTTCTAACTTATCATCATTACAGATAATGCTTGCTGATGGTTTTAGATATTGTTTATCATTTTAAGAAAAACCTCATTTATTCCTATGTTCTTAACTGTTTTTAGTAGGAATTGGTGCTATATTTTGTCAAAAACTTTTTCTTCATCTATGGACACATTCATGTGTTTTCTGCTAGTTTTGTTATTGATGTCATAAACTATGCTGATAGTTTTCCTAATATTGAGCCAACCCTGAATTTCTGTTACAAAGCCCACCTTGTCATAGTGTATTATCCTCATGATAAGTTGCTGTAATTTCTCAGGTAATATTTCATTTAAGGTTTGTGCATCAATATTCCTTAGGGAAATTGGTTTGTAGTATGCTTTCTCTGTTTTGGCTTTTCCTAGTTCCTAGTTCCTAGCACTGTATTTGTGTCATGAAAGGAATTTGGTTGAACTCCACCAATTTTTTTCTAGATATTTTATGTGTTGTGGAATTAATTGTATTTTAATGTTTATTGGAATCCATTCATAAATCCATGTGGACCTGGAGAATTTTTCTTAGGGAGTTCATTGATGACTTACTCAATTTTGTTCTCCGAATAGCAGTTATGTGAATATTTTGTTTCCTCTTCTGTTAATCAGGGAATTAATATTTTTGTAAATATTCTTCCATTTCACTTTGATTGTCAGATGTATTGCCATAAATTTGAGCAAAATAGCTCCTAATTATGTCTTTAATACTCTTTCCATTGGTAGTGAATTAACCTTTTCATTTTTAATATTGCTAATTTGGTTTTCTTCTTTCTTTTTTAAACTTAGATTACCCAAAGTATTATTTATTTTACATTTTTTCAATAAAATTATTTCTTAGTTTTATTTATTGGCTTTTTAAAATCATTATTCATTTATTAATATTTTTAGTATTCAGCATTAATATTCACAAGACTTTAAATTACAAATTTTCTCCCCACTTCCATGAACCCCCTACTCCAAGATGGCATGTATTATGATTGCCCAATTCCCCAGTAAGCTCTCCCTTCTGTCACCCCACTCCCCCCATCACTTTTTCCTTTACTTTCTTGCAGGGCAAGATATATTTTTATGCCCCGTTGCCTGTATATCTTATTTCTTATTTGCATACAAAATTTTTTTGAGCTTCTGCTTTTAAAATTTTGAATTCCAAATTCTCTCCCCTCCTCTGTTCCCACTCACCTTCCCTAATAAGACAAGCAATTCAAAATAGGCCACATGTGTATCATTATGCAAAATGCTTCCACAATACTCATGTTGTGAAAGACTAACTATATTTTCCTCCTTCCTCTCCTCTCTCCCTTTATGTAATTTTCTCCCTTGACCCTGTCCCTTTTCAAAAATGCTTGCTTTTGATTACCTCCTCTACCTATCTGCCTTCCCTTCTATCCTCCTGTCTTTTTTATCTCCTTCTTCTTTCTTTCCTGTGTGGTAAGATACCCAGTTGAGTGTGTATATTATTCCTTCCTCAATTCAAATATGATGAGAGCAAGATTCACTCATTCCCCCTCAACTTCTCCCTCTTTCCTCCCAAAAGAACTGCTTTTTTGCTGCTTTTATGTGAGATAATGCGCCCCATTCTATCTCTCCCTCTCTCGCTCTGTCAATATTTTCCTCTCTCATCCTTTAAATTCATTTTGTTTTTTAGATATCATCCATTCATATTCAACTCAACATGTGCCTTCTGTGTATATATATATATATATATATATATATATATATATATATATATATATATATATATATATATTCCCTTCACCTATCCTAATTTTATTGAAAATCCATATTTTGCCTTGGAATATGATATTCAGTTTTAATGAGCAGGTGATTCTGTTTTTAATCCCAGCTCTACTGACCTGCAGAATGTCATATCCCAATTCCTTTCAATCCCTTATTGTAGAAGCTGCTAGATCCTGTGTTGTCCTTATTGTGTTTCCACAATACTCAAATTGTTTCTTTCTGGCTGCTTGCAATATTTTCTCCTTGATCTGGGGACTCTGGAACTTGGTGACAATATTCCTAGGAGTTTTCTTTTTGGGATCTTTCTCAGGAGGTGATTGGTGGATTCTTTCAATTTCTATTTTAACCTTTGGCTCTAGAATATCAGAGAAGTTTTCCTTGATAATTTTGTGAAAGACACTGTCAAGGTTCTTTTTTTTGATCATGGCTTTCAGGAAGTCCAATAATTTTTAAATTATCTATCCTGGATCTATTCCCCAGGTCAGGGGTTTTTCCCATGAGATGCTTCACATTGTCTTCCATTTTCTCATTGCTTTGCTTCTGCTTTATAATATCTTGATTTCTCACGAAGTCATTTGCATCCACTTACTCTAATCTAATTTTTAATGTAGTATTTTCTTCAATGCTCTTTTGGACCTCCTTTTCCATTTGGCTGATTCTTCCTTTCAAGGCATTTCTTTTCTCATTGTGTTTTTGGAGCTCTTTTGCCTATAGAGTTACTCTATTTTTTTTCTTTCTTTTTTTTAAAAAAAATATTTATTCAATTTACTTAATATATTTAGCTTTCAGCATTGATTTTCACAAGAGTTTGAATTACAAATTTTCTCCCCATTTCTCCCCTCTCATGTAATCAAAAATGGCATATATTCTGGTTGCTCCAGTTCCCCAGTCAGCCCTACCTTCTGTCACCCAACTCCCTTCCCATCTCCTTTTCCTTTCATTTCTTCTATGGCAAGATACATTTCTATGCCCCATTGCCTATGTATCTTATTTCCTAGTTGCATGCAAAAACTTTTTTTTATTTTTTTGAACATCTGTTTTTAAAACTTGGATTTCCAAATTCTTTCCTCTCTTCCTCCCCACATGCCTTCCCTAAGAAGGCAAGGAATTCAACATAGGCCATATGTGTATCATTATGTAAAACCCTTCCACAATATTCATATTGTGAAAGACTAACTACATTTTGCTCCTTCCAAAAGTATCCCCCGTTACTGAATTTTCTCCCATGACCCTGTCCATTTTTGAAAGTGTTTGTTATTGATTATCTCCTTCCCCCATCTGCCCTCCCTTCTATCATCCCTCCTTTTTTATCTTCTTCCTCCTTCTTTCCTGTGGGGTAACATACTCAATTGAGTGTGTATGGTATTCCCTCCTCAGGTCAGACATGATCAGAGCAAGATTCACTCATTCCCCCTCACCTTCCCCCTCTTCCCTTCCTACAGAAGTGCTTTTTCTTGCCATTTTTATGTGAGATAATTTACCCTAATCTATCTCTCCCTTTCACCCTCTATCATCCCTCAATTTGATTTTATTTTCTTAGATATGATCCTTTAATACTCAACTCACCCTGTGCCATATATATATATATATATGTGTGTGTGTGTGTATACACATAAGTACAGACAACTACACACACAAACACACACACACTATATATATATGTATATTTCCCTTCAGCTACCCTACTACAAAACAGTTCAACTTTATTAAATCCCTTGTGATTTCTCTTTCTTGTTTATCTTTTCATGCTACTCTTGATTCTTGTGTTTGAAAGTCACATTTTCTATTCAGCTCTGGTCTTTTCACTGAGAAACCTTGAAAGTCCCCTATTTTATTGAAAATCCATATTTTGCCTTAGAGCATTATACACAGTTTATCTGGGTAGGTGATCCTTGGTTTTAATCCTAGATCCACTGACCTCTGGAATATCGTATTCCAAGCCCCTTTATCTTTTGATATAGAAGCTACTAGATCATGTGTTATCCTGATTGTTTTTCACAGTACTCAAACTGTTTCTTTCTGGCTGCTTCCAGTATTTTTTCCTTGTTCTGGGGGCTTTGGAATTTGGCAACAGTATTCCTAGGCGTTTGATTTTTTGAGATCTTTTTGAGAAGGCAATCTGTTTATTCTTTCAATTTCTATTTTACCCTCTGGCTCTAGTTCTCCTTGGGCAGTTCTCCTTGAGAATTTCTTTAAAGATGGTATCTAGGCTCTTTTTTTGATCATGGCTTTCAGGAAGTCCAATAATTTTTAAATTATGTCTCCTGGATCTATTTTCAAGGGCAGTGGTTTATCCAATGAGATATTTCACATTGTCTTCCACTTTTTCATTCATTTGGTTCTGTTTTATGATATCTTGATTTCTCATAAAGTCACTGCCTCCCACTTGCTCCAATCTAATTTTTAAGGCAGTATTTTCTTCAGTGGTCTTTTAGACCTCCTTTTCCATTTGGCTAATTCTGCCTTTCAAGGTATTCTTCTCCTTATTGAGTTAGTCTATCTTTAAAGTTTTGTTTTCTTCAAAATTTTTTCTGTATTTTTTGGGTCTCCTTTAGCAAGTCATTGACTTGTTTTTCATGGTTTT